>JAHWFO010093001.1:832564-859127 GCA_023313115.1 Rhysida immarginata | reverse complement strand
AAGGAAACTAACTTAGAAGTTAGAAACACAGCTCACTTTGCATGCCGCCATTTTGAATAAATTAACGAAGATCTAAAAGGAAAGCCTGTGCCCTGAAAATTTATACATTGTTACATCATCATAAAAAGGCATTGTTAATCCTATTTCTACCAATAATAAGCCCTAAATTATGACTACCTATGGTCATGTAACAATGTATAAATTTTCAGTGCATAGGCTTCCTTTCTAGGAAGTGTTGTCAGAGACTATCAATAAGCCATTCTCCCTCTTCCCTGCAATGGAACTTTATAAACGTTTTTCACTTTTCTGTAAGGAACTCATGATGTTTTCCACTTTTTATGACCTGAAAAGCAGTGACTGGTAATAGCCATAATAAAATGAAGAGGTTTTTTTTCCCCTTTCTTTTTTCTTTTTCTGTATATTCTTGCCTATTTTATTTCTTGCGACAAGTCAAAAATGGGGACCGCATTGTACAAGAGGATAAAATTTTTACTGTTTTTTTGGGCTCTAAAAGTAGAATCGCATTATAGTAGAATAAATACGGTATTAATCACATAGTATTTATGTCATTATTTAATTTTTACACTCTAATATTAATTACTTAACTCTTACTTAATAAAAATTTAATTTCCTGTATGTGTAAATACACTTTGTGTAATATTTTATAGTTATTAATTACATTCTGAACATGAAGGATATGTTGGGGAGTTTGTCCTTGAGGCTTTTGACCTACCCTCGCCACTTTCGATGGAAATTGAACAGCTTCATATTCACTAATCAACAAAATTCTTGAGATAAAAACACTCTCCTTTTCAGGATCTCTGTAAGAATTCACGGGGGGGGGCCCCCCAAAACGAAAGCAATAAATGAAAAGAGGAAGACTCCTCTTAATAAAAAAAACCATGAAAGATGATAAATCTTGGATGTCTGCCCACATTTAAAAAAAAAAAAAGAAAAAAGTTGACAACTGATGAAGGAATTGTTAATGATTATTATAAGTTTTAATTAGAGAGCCTTTATAATTATTTTAATTATGATTTTTAATTAAAGCACTCTATAAAGAAAGTATGGACATTTCGTGCCAGGCAGCCATTTTGATGCCTATTTCGATATGATGATTGCCTCTTCTTTGCAGCAAATTCAAACATCAGAGGCACATTCCTCTCTAACTTTTGTCAAAAAGGAATTGTTCAGTCTGCAAGTTTGAATTTACTGCAAAAAAGAGGCAATCGTCGTATTGAAATAGGCATCAAAATGGCTGCCCAGCACGAAATGTCCATACTTTCTTTATACAGTGCTTTAGTTTTAATCTTGATTGAGCGCCATCTGTGAATAAAAAACGTGATCAAAACGTGTATTTTTTAGCTGAAATTCGAAAACGAAACTCCGAAACTTGCTAAACCCGACCTTTGAACTAATGAAACTCAACCTTGACCTACAGAAACTCGACCTTTTAACCCATTTTAAATGAAACTTACCCTTGACCTTGCGAAACTCAACCTTCCCACTAGCGAAACTTGACCTTTGAGGCCAAATAAAAAAATACATATACTTAGAGGGTACCTTAAATTGTGCCTCGGCGTATTTTTTTGTCAACTGGATAAGCCTTTTTAGAGATATTCATTATTTCCTTAAAATTAAAAAAATGGCTGTAGCATTCAAACCAGCGAACCTAACTCAATAAACTCGACATTTACGGACTCCTCTCATTAAATTTTTGTAAAAGATTTTTTGTAAAAAAGTTGAATTTTTTTTTTGTAAAAAAATTTTTCGGCCTCTAAGGACCAACTTGGAAATATTAACATTCACCCCCCCCCCCCCACATTCTCGAAAGCAATTTGTGAAAAAGTCACTGCGATCATGTTTCATTTATTTTAATTTCTCTGGTCACCGTTTATTGATAATTAGCAAAGGCACCAGGCGTTGTCCGGGATAATTAAGTTGTAGGTAAACAGAACAACCTGAGAAAGTTAAATAATAACTCAAATTGTTTTTCAGTAATTTTACAATCTCCTGCTGTAGACGAAGCTCCTGTTCAGATGTTTCCGATGCCCTGATAACGTTTTGTCTTCTCTGACCAATACTTATTCATTTCTTCAGAGGCATTTCGATAGATATGAATTAGCATGTGTCCTTCGAACGATTATTATAGAGCATAAAGGTAAATTTCCATGTGCGTGCTTTTCTGCCTGAAAATCTGTACTGCCAAACGCTCACTACCAATCTAAAAGTAGGAAAGCAGTGAGTTCTTCAGCGCTGCAGCATCAAAAATGACGTCATGTTGCACTGTGTTGCACGCAGCATCGCGGTATTAAAACCACGCTATTGTTGGCTCTATGCTGTAAATAAGCCACCTGTTAAGCGATCTGCCACCATTACTTCTTTCGCACAGGAAAACGATCCTATGTCACGTCGCCATGTTTTAACCTTTTTGCAGCTACCTATTTTTCTGAGAAAATGATTCTTCTTACGCAGGGATAGAAAATATTTTTTTTTAAATTCAATACTGATATTTTGCTTTAAAATTTTTTATTTGTCATCTTGAATACACCTGCTTTTGATTAGTAATTTTTTTGGTTGATTAAAACTAATGTTTTTTTTTAAACAATACATTAAAATTTATAATAATATTTTCTATCTGAAATGCTTGGTTTCAATCCTTTTTTAAAAATTACAAATGTAATAATTTAGAATTTGAAAATAGTCAAAATTTAGGGAGAAATCTTTTTTAAATAATTCAAAAATATTTTTTTAATATCGCTATTCTTTTTTTTTTAACGATTTTTTGCATAACTGAATGTGCAATGTTTTTAATTTTTTTTTCTTTTTCCGAAGATAAACGTAATTTGTTGTTAAATGGGTCACACCTGCATGACAATAGCTAGAAAATCACATAATAGAAGTTTAATCTCTGCCTTACCCAGCCTTTTGTTAAAGCAATGACGTGGCCTTATCTAACTTTCTTGTATTGAGAAAGGGAACAATCTCTAATGATGTCATCAAGAAATGACCTCCATAGCAATGGTTTTAGTTTTTGTGAAATAACTTATGAATAAAATATAATTTACAAAAAAAAGTGTTAAAACATAAATAAAAGGAATCATTTTAATATAATTCAATCATTAAATGATTCAACGATGCCCTGGAATTTTATTATAAATTTGTAATTTTATATGTTGCTAAGTTTCTCCATTCCAGATACACAAGCTTTCTAAAATGTCAAATATTATTTATTATTAATAAATTTGGGGCATATAATTTATTTGCAATTAATTATGAAGCTTTCAAGAATTCAACAAATGCAGCTTGAAGTTTTTATCGATAATAGAAAATTTCTTATAAGCATTTTTTATAGTCATGATTTCACACTCCTCCTCCCCTCCTTTGACAACACCTGTGGAAAATCATTTTTTTTAATAAATTTTATCATTTAATTTTAAAATTTGAAGGGATATACTAGTAATGAAGTGAATCTGAAAGAAAAATAAAAACAATTTAGCAATTTATTCTGTAATAGAATTTCAGTTACCGTAAATCCTCTACTATAATGTACCCCCTTGTATAATGTGATTCCACTTTTTCAACCCAAAACACCAGCAAAAAAGCTATCCTTTTGTATAATGCGAACCCCATTTTTGACTCCTCGCAAGAAATAAAATGTGCAAAAATATACAGGGGGGGAAAAAACTTTATTTTTACATTTTTAAATAATCTGGATCTTTACAAATTTAAAAACCTTCAAAATCTGATTCATCGGGGTCTTCGAAGAGGTTTTTCCAAAGTTTTTATGGTATGACTCCCATATCGTGCCTGTTTGTAACCCAAAATGATTTTAATGGGTGAAATGTCCAAACAATAAATTGAATTTTTGTAAACTTAAACTTTATATAATTTAGAACAAAGACAAGAAAGTTCAGTTACATGAATTTTTACATTTCTACACATATTTGTATATTTTGGGGACAATACATATCGGTAATTTAAATTACACTGTCCAACAATTTTTTTAACTTTCAAAAAATTACTACGTGAAGAGTAGTTGACTTTTGATAATTTGGGTGTGCTGATTCCGAATCTGCAAACCGTTTTTCTGTATCGGGTCTCAATTTTTGGTAAATTGCATACTAAAATTTTATAATTTCTGTAAATTAAGGCATTTTAGACCAAACACTATAGTTTCACTTAGTTAATTAAAATTATTTTAAATGAAAACCTTATAAACATTAAAAACCTTATAAATGATTTCGCTTATAAACCTTTGTTGTTACACATCCACAAATATAACAAAAATTATCTGGATTGTTTTTACAAGTACCTCTAGGCATTTTCATTTATTTAAGTATTATATGTACCTGAAAATAAAATATATTAAGTAATTTTGAAACCTACGTGTAAGTGTCAAATTTACATAAAAATATAAAAATTCCAATCATGATTTATGAAAAATTGAGACCTGATAGGCAAAAATGAGCGTCATTTTTGTAATATATGCAAAAAATTACCTTAGAAATGGTGCTTCTCTGTTCAGTAATTGTTTTTGTTGTTGGACAGTGTTATTGTATATACCATATGATTACCAATGTATATTATAATTCAAATAAAAAGTGAATTAATTTATTGTGTAATGAATTGGACACTGTGTATGCTGTATAATTAATGTACACTATCTAGCCAAAAGTAATCGGAAACTTTTGATTTTAGACGTTTTGTCAAAATATCTAGAAAACATCTAAAATCCAAAGTTTTATTGCAAATAAATGTAGAAATGTAAAAATGCATGTCACTGAATGTTTCTTGTCTTTGTTCAAAATTATATAAATTCACCAAAATTCAATTATTTTGGAGCATTTCCCCCATTAAAATCATTGGAAGTTTTTAGCCTTACATTAATAGGGAAAGCTTTCCCACTCACACATTGACAAAAAAAAACAAAAAAAAAACAGAACATTAATTTATTACTGAAAAATCAAGTAAACTTTATTCAGTTTAACACTTTTCTTAACTTCACTGCTTAAGCTTTGGTATGAGGCACTTTGTGATCTTTGGAAGAAGTTAGTTTCGTATTACGGTAGCTGTTAGCGAAGAGAAATTCAAATAAAAAGTGAATTAATTTACTGTATTATGAACTGGACACTGAATATGCAATGTAATTAATGTATAATACACGGTAAATTCATGTGAATATCATCAGCACAGAAAGCAACTTCGACAAAAGCAACTGCCTCCACTTCGTCAAGGCAATTTGGAAGTTTATAGCTCTAAAATCGAAAGTTTTATTACAAATAAAGGTGGAACTGTAAAAATGCATGTCCCTGAACTTTCTTGTCTTTATTAAAAATTATATAAAGTTTAAATTCACGAAAATTCAATTTATTTTTGGGACATTTCTCCCATTAAAATCATGCCCTATTGATAGGGAAAGCTTTCCCACTCACAAATCGACAAAATTAAAAAAAAAAAAAAAAAAAAAACCCAACAAAGCATCCATTTTCTTAATTAAAAATCAAGTAATCTTTATTCAGTTTAACGTTTTTCACTGCATAAGCTTTCTTTATCATGTAGGCTTTGGTTCGAGGCAGTTTGCAAGTATAGCCATCTTTGGAAGAAGTTATAGTTTCATATTATGGTAGAAATTAGTGAATTAATTTACTGTATAATGAACTGGACAGTGAATATGCAATTAATGTATAAGGTAAATTCGTGTGAAAATGCGAAATAGGAAAGAAAAATTTGAAAAATATGAAGACAGATTTTTTTGCAGCTGATGGTCAAGGAAAATAACGTGATCAACCGTTAGTTTGAGGCCTACATTGATGGGGAAAGCTTTCCCACTCACACATCGACAAAAAAATAACAAAACATCAAATTTCTTAATGAAAATTCATGTAAATTTTATTCAGTTTTAACATTTTTCATAACTTGACTGCATAGGCTTTCTTGTAGGCTTTGGTAATAGCGATCTTTGGGAAAACTATTTTCGTGTTCGATATTGGCGACGAGAAATTCAAATAAAAAGTGAATTAATTTGTTGTATAATGAACTGGACACTGTATATGCCGTATAATTAATCTATAACACGGTAATTTCATTGTGAATTTCATCAGAAAAGTAGTTCGAAACAGTTTGGTCTCTGTTCAGAAGTGGCGATCTTTGGGAGGAGTTATTTTTGTATTAGATGTTAGTGACGAGAAATTCAAATAATAAGTGAATAAATTTATTGTATTATGAACGGGTCACTGTATATGCAATATAATTAATGTATATTACTTGGTAATTTCATCAGGACAAAGCCCCTCCGGACAAAACCTCCTCCAGCCGCAGTCAGTCATTGTAGGGCTGATATTAATCCTATTGTCTTATACGATCCAACAAATTTAGGTACTTTTTTAGGCCAAAATTATTCGCATTATAGTAGAGGATTTATGGTATATGGGGGGGGGGTTCTAGAAATTAAGGCTTCGACTACTTAGGTCATTTTGCGCATTTTACACAAGTTATCTGTATGCAGCCCGGGACAAACACAAACATCCATGCCCACAGCGGTATTCGAACGCACAGCCAGACGGACTCGAGAACTAGAAAACCTATGCCCTAGCCCTCTCGGTCACCTGGCCAGCTTTACGATATATGCATTTAAATTTTGTAATGTGTTATATGGAACTGACAAGCTATTACTGGCCTAATTCGGCCAGGTTCGCTGGGAAAAGGTTAATTTACACGTTTGCCCACTATTAAACATCTCGATAAGAAATCTTTTCAGAATCATTAATAGATCTTTTGCAACCTTCTCAGCCATGTCAATCTTCATGCATGCTGCCATTTCTATTAATACTGATGCAACAGAAGAAATAACGAAATGAGTTGCTGCAAATTGTAATCTCGAACCAGCGTTTGGTGCAGCACTGAGCAACTATTGAACTCACAGTTTGTTTTGGTAGCGTGCACTCTTTCGACAGCGTGTTTCCAAACGGAAACATGTGAGCAGCATAGTTTCCTTCCACATGACTATCTGCATATGTGCAGTTATCCTCAAACCCAGCATTAGTAGTCGTGCGAAAATTCTTGTACATGTACGAGGCAAAATGTATTCTTGTACGTGTAAGTACGAGAATTTCAATGTCTAGGCTTGGCACTAGATAGCAGCACTGAGTACGAGATCAGGCCGCACCCACCTCTATAAACGAGTAAGATAGTCATTTCAGTCCATCTCCTTTTGAGAAAACTCAGCTATTTATTTGGTCCACCCACACCCACCTCTTCCCCTAATGGTCCTCAAGTGATGTCAGAACGAGTGATGTCACTTCCGGAAGGGGGCTAGACAGCATTTCTGGCAACGAACCAGTTCTTGTCCCAGGGGATTTTGCTATAGTTCAGTGCTATCTACCATCCAGCCCTGCTACCATCTACGATTACGGCCACACCGTAAAAATTTATATGAAAAAATACAAGACTAAATATTTAGTTCTTAAAATGTTTTTTTTTGTTATAAAACTGATATTTTAAGGGAGCAAAACTTGAATGAAGAATAAGACTAATACTAAAACTGACTTTTATAAAGTAAATTTTAGTAGATTTCACTTAATTGGAACTTGTACAAGGGAAAATCAACAAGTAATGTTATTTATTTTTTTTAAGAAAGTGCTGGAGCAGACATGAAAAAACAAAATATAGAAAATACACATCAATATTCTGGTTATTTCTCTGCATATAAGCCATTGCGATTAACGCATTTGTCCCATCATGGTACAAGGTTTTGTCCATTTCCTGTGAGTACAGCCACCAGTGACCTTCACCTCGGTAAACTTTTTGCACCATGCCCACATATTTGCGTAGTCCATGTCATCGTTGCCGTACACTTTCTGCAGTTCACTGTGAATTTCTTTGGGTGGACGACCTTTCGCATCAAGGAAACAAATTACAGCTTTTTGTTCTTCCAGCGTGGACGATGTGATCAACGACACCATCCTGCCGATTGCGATTGCATGCTTCCACTAGGTGTCAGCACCTTTATGGTGCTTTTAAACGATAAGGGAAGGCGACAAGTTCAAAAAAGTATACCCACTTTTCCCACCACCTACTACAATGTTTTCGTAAAAAAAATAAAGAATGTTACTTTTTGATTTTCCCTCGTAGTTCTGTGAAACGACACACTGTGGAAGTGTACGAGAAATTTTCAGATGGTACATGAATTTTACAAGTCTCATCCGAGAATTTAATTTTATTGATCAACCAACCAATTTTCCGGTGGTAATTATCATGGCGTGTGTTCAGGCATGTTTCTTTGTGTTCGTGTCAGAGTCTCTCCCAGCATATAAATAATATATCAATCAAAATAAACTCGACGGTTATATGGAATTGATGGATATTATACACGAGTCTTGGTTTCATAGAAGAGAAATGCATTAGCATTTCCATGTTCACGATGAAAGGCCTAGTAAAAGCATTGGCATTCGGTTCGGCTCTGTTTGTAGGCCTAGCCATGTGACAGCGTAAACGTCGCCGAAGATAAATGATTAATTAACGTCATTAATTACACTAGATGCATATGGATATTAAAGCGAACGTAAAAAGAATGCACATATAACGAATATGTTGTATGCTAATATATTTATTTTAAACAACAAAACATTGCAATTGTGGGCGGTGTGGTGATGAGGGTTTCTTCTCCAGATCACGTTGCTTCCCTTGCCGTCATTCGTTGTGTCAAGCACGGCGAGTGTAAAAGCACTGCCTACTATACAGGGTGTGCCAAAATAAGCGGGACGGTCGAATATTTCGCGAAATTTACATCGGATCGAAAAACTGAAAAACACGTGTTCAATATTTTTCAAAAATCTATCGAATCATACCAAACACGACCCCCCACCCCCACCCCCTAGGGGTGGAGCAGAGGGCAACTTTGAAATCTTAAATGGAAACCCCCATTTTTTATTGCAGATTCGGATTCTACGTGAAAAAGTGAACAAGTTTAAGCTGAACATTTTTTTTGATTCGCGATAGATGGCGCTGTAATCGCAGAAAAACAAATACGGATCAAAAGTCTGCAAACGGTCAAATTTCTTGGGACATACGCTTCGAAACACAAAATTAGTATTTTTGAAAAGGCTATCTAATGATACAGTATGACAGTCGACCGATTGATGGCGCTCTAATTGCAAAAACAATTCTTTCTCGCAAGTGAAATTATTTCTACAGCTAATATGAGGTTAACGTCTTTCGTTGATTTTGTATCTGACTTTAGTAAAAAACTACGTTTAGCATAACCCAGGAACTACGACGTGGACGTAGTAGTTTTTTGTTCCCTTCGGGGTGCTTGTTTTTAGTGAGTCCCCTTGCCTCTCACTTATCGGGATGCTTGTTTCATGTGAGTCCCCTTGCCTCTCACTTATCGGGGTGCTTGTTTCAGGTGAGTCCCCTTGCTTCTCACGATTGGCGCCAATAACTTTATTGTAGTAAATGCTCAAATTGTGCGCCGTTTACTTCCTGGCAGTAAGCTAATCGATGGTAAACAGATTCGATGGAATTGTTTAAGTATTCTGCAGGTATTTGGGCAGCTACATCAATTATTCTCTGATGCAATTCATCTAAATTTTGAGGTTTCGTTTCATAAACCCGATTTTTTAAATAACCCCACAAGAAAAAATCAAGTGGAGTTAAATCTGGTGACCTGGCAGGCCATTCGATCGAACCTCTTCGTCCAATCCAACGATCAGGAAAATGTTCATCTAAATAATTACGAACATTCCGTCCCTAATGAGGTGCAGCACCATCTTGCTGAAACCAAACGTGCTCCAAGTTATCACCAGCAATCTCCCTTTTTGCTGGAATTATTTTATTTCGAAGCATGTTTTCATACCTTTGAGCAGTAAGATTACCATCGATAAAGAATGGCCCAATCAAATGATTATTTATAATTCCAGCCCAAACGTTTAATTTCTGTGGATATTGGGTTTTGCTCTCTCGCATCCAATGAGGATTCTCGCCTGCCCAATACCTGCAATTATGCAGATTACAAGTACCATTCAATTGAAATGTTGCTTCATCTGAGAATACAATGTTGTAAAGAAAGTCTGGATCTTGATCTATTCTAAGCATCATGTCCTCACAAAATTCTAAACGTCGGTCGGGATCATCTTCATTTATCTCATGAACAAGTGTCATTTTGTAAGAATGCAATTTATTACTTTTCAAAATCCTGCGGACTGAAGATGTACCAATTTCTTGAGCTTGGGCAGTTCTACAAAGACTACTGTGAGGATTTTCCGCAAATGATAAAAAAACATTCAACGCTTCTTCTTCGTTTGTTGCTGACTTTGGTCTTCCTAATTTAGCTCAATCTTTCACAGAGCCTGTAGCTTCAAATCTTCTAACCGTTCTCTCCACAGTCGATTTGTAGATAGGATCCATTCCAATTCGAAAAGTATCATTGAAAATATCTCTTGCTTCCGAGTATGACCTTTTCCTATCACCCCAGCCTACCATCATCAGTAATGATATTCTTTCTTGTTCATTAAGATGAGTCATTCTGAAAGAAAAAACACTTTTTGAAGTCAACTTTTTCTTTACAGATGAAGGTTCATCTGCTTGAATCAACTTAAACAGTTGAACTAATGTGTCATTTAAAAAGTACCTACCAAATGGATGAAGCACAAAAAATCACAACAAAAATAGTCCACTTTTTGTTTACGTATTTATTAATAAAGAAAAGAATTTGTTTACAAGCGGAAAGAATAAGAAAGAGTTATTTGAAGGATTTTATTAAGTTAATTTAAACAATGATATTTGCATTTTGTAAAATGAAAGTACGTACTATCATTGTTAGATTTTTTTTCACAAATCTTATTTTCCATGATAACAAAACCATCCATCAAGAATTAAACAATATTACAATATTGCATTAAAATACTGTATTGAGTATGTTAATTATTTTAATTGTTTTAAATATTTTCATTGAAAAAATTGATTTCCTCTTAATTATACCCCGGGGGGGGTGGATGGGGGTGGAAATTTTTATGGTACTGAATACAGTTTTACACGTAGAATCTGAATCTGCAATAAAAAATGGGGGTTTCCATTTAAGATTTCAAAGTTGCCCCCTGCTCCACCCCCGGGGGTGGGGGGGTCGTGTATGGTGTCATTCGATAGATTTTTGAAAAATATTGAACACGTGTTTTTCAGTTTTTCGATCCGATGTAAATTTCGCGAAATATTCGACCGTCCCGCTGCTTTTGGCACACCCTGTATAATAAACTGCCTGTACAACAGCCCTCATTTACCATAGAAAACGCCAATTTTTGTTGTAATTTCTTATTTCGCCACTAACTAAAATTGGTGCTGCATACCCGTATTGATTAGAGATCCTTACTGGTGATTAAAGCTCTAGATTTCATGGCATTATTTCTTTACTCTGTGGTTAATTCATTAATGGTAATGTTTAAATAAAAAAATATTTCATAATTTAAAAGAAAAGTACTGTTTATAATTGCTAAGTTATAGATTTTTTGAGAAAATATACATAGAACAACTTAAAAGAAACTGCTTCTAAAGAAATTCCGACAAACCGAAACCATGGTTTCTCAATTAAGAAACCATGCCGAAACCACTGATGGACGGCCCCAGAAAGTTGACGTGTTGGTTTTGGGAACTACAATGTCATTCTGCAATTTTAGCTGCGTTGTACAGGCGGTTATTATATAGTAGGCAGTGGTAAAAGAAAGCTGTTGTTGTAAATCACACTGGAGACACATGGATATTAAGGCGAACATAGAAAGGATATAAGCAACTTCATTTTCAGACAGGTTTGCATTACAGGCAAATTTTTTTTTTTTAACCGATGAAAGATAACATGCTTGAAATGTAAACATGTAGGCCTATTTTTTAAAATCCAGCACTTTGGGTTTAATTCGGTGAATTAATAGAAATAATAATACACGTAATAATAAACCATGCTTTTACACACAGGGCGACCACTCATTTTTTCAAAAATATTATAGGAATTATATGAGAAAGAAAAAAAAATACAGGAGATTTACAGGAGAAATATGTCTTTATTTAAAAACAGCATATCTGTGCATACAACACTATTATATTATTGGGTTTGCTATATATGTATTTTTAAAGCTTCTTCTTCTTAGTCAGGCCAACAAGATTATCCAATAATTTTCTCTTTCTACCTTCAACATCACTTTGTTGCTTTCTAATATCTGCTAACTTCTTATGAGCATCAGTGTTTTTCTTTTCAGCTGCCGATATCATCATCTCAGCTACTGCCACTTTTTCCATATCCTTTCTTTCAACGCTTCTGTTAGCAATTTCATACCTTCCTCTTTAGCAGTCTGAGAATTCTTAATATCAAACATAATTTCAGTCTCCTTCTGTTTTAGGGAATCTTCCTTGTCCTTCAGTGATTGAGCATCCTTCTTTTGTCTTTCTTGTAACTCTTTATTTGCTCGAGCAGCTTCATATTCCTTTTTGGACTTTTCCTCTTCCTCGGTTTGTTTTGTTTTTTGCTCTTCTAATCTCAACATATACAATCTGTGGGCAGAGTGGGCCGCAGAAAGAAGGTCTTTAGTTATTGATACGCACCGTGCTTTTCCATCATGTGATTTTACGACATCTTTCAGCAGTCTGAGAGAGCTAAAAGTTCTGGTCTCTAAGTAATTCCTCTATCAGTAACAATCAGCCCATTTTCTGAAAATCCTCTTTCAACAGCAGCGTTACCATGAGGTAGTACAAGCACAGCCCGTATGAGTTTTGAAATTAAAGGGAACTTCCGATTGTCTAGTCCAATTGCCCAAAACTTATCAATTCTGTCGGCTGGTGAGAACGATGGTAACAACCACAAGCATTTCCACTCATCTACGCAGCGTGCAACATCATTCATTCCATCCAAATGCTCCTTCATTTTACTAGCAATCTGTGGATTTCTGCATCGCTGGAAAATTCACTTGATTTTAGAGGATAAACAACGAACATTCTTCAACAAACTGTTATCAAAGGGAAGTTTTTCCAGCAAGTACTCTGTTACAGTCACATAAAACTTTCTTATCTGTATAAGTAGCTTGGGCTCCTGGTTTTTCGCCTGTTTTAGAGTTTTCCTCGTCAATTCACCAATTACTAGTTCAACATCCTCCAACTGATTTGCTCTAACTTTAAATTCCACGTTAGCTACACATTCATTGCCACATATGGCTTCCAGCTTCACAAATTTCAGCATTAAAGATTGGACAATTTTCGTAAAATGGTCGTACAGCAAATGGATTTTAGGGGTTTTACTTTGAAAAAGAGTCAAGAATTCCTCAAATATGGACAACACATGTATTAAGAAATGACAGATAACCTGAGTTTCCTTTCCATTTTCCATAGGTAGCACCTTCCTGCATTTCTTTTGAATCGAGCACAGGTTGGGTGATTTTTTTTCAGATTAGCTGAGGTGCTTGAAGTAAGCCACATAAACTTGCCACTGGTCAAACAATCGTTCCAATGCTGGTCCTAAACTTACCCAACGTGGGGGCACATGCTTCATGGGAAGGAGGATAGGCATCTTCTTTTCTGTAGGTTTTGCAAGTCTTCACGGCGGACTGAAGACTGTTTAAAGAAGAAGTGAAGATCTACAGTAAGTTCTTCAATTTCAGTCCCAAATGCAAGCAAAGCCTTATGGAAGGCATTATGTATTACATGCAAATTGCATGTTCCAATGTCTTTAAGTCCAGGTAAATTTAACTCCCTGAGCTTTGAGAAAAGCAATCGGAAAACTTTTTTATTGACATTATGTCCATCCGAGCCCAGTATTTGATAAACACTTCAAGTCAAATTTGTCCATTTCAAGATTTCTGATAAGTGCTTCACTTATATCCTCACCTTTTGCATGCCCAAATGTAATGGACTTATAAAAGTTAAGCAACGACTTCATTCTTTACATTGCTCCAATACCTGACATGCAAATCAAGTTGCTTTTTTACTTGTACATTTGTAGTTTCATCATAGTGCACAGAAAATGGCGATTTTGACTCATTAATCTCTTTATCCAATTTTGTTCTTCTCATTTTGAAATCTTGGGCAATCTTGCTATCAGGAAACATACCTTGAAATAACTCTGAACAATTACCAGATGAACGGAAGCTATAGTCACTGTGAGCACCATGCATAGCCCATTTCATAGAAAATTTCGGCATTTCTAACTTTATCATCGTGAATCTGAAGTTTAAATTCATCTGTTTCAATCCTACTTTGTTTCGAGGATACCGCAACTTTAGCCTTTTCAGTGTGCTTTATACCTTTGGCGTGTTGTAATACTTGGTCGATTCCAGAATTTTCGATGGGAAATAACGTTGCTACAGATCATATATACAACTTTGTGGTCATCTTTTTGATCACGTTTACACCAAGAATCGATTACGTGTCCATTAGAATCCTTTTCAGTTAGCCAAGCTTCTTGAAATTTCGTCTTATATGGCGCCATATCAGCTAAATTCGAATAAATGAATAGAAAAGAAATGTATTCGCCTCCGCGGTAGAAGTGGGCGACATCTAGCGTAGATTACTCAAACTAATAAAATGGCACCTGAGATGGGTACAAGTGGAAGCTTAACAAAGAAAATAACATCTATATTCACAATTTCCCACAAAATAAGCAGTTAAAAACCGAGTGGGAAGTAAAGCTAAAGAAAAAAAAACAAAGCTGCCAGTTTTTTTTTGTTTGCAGCGCTCATTTTTTACCCTCTGACTACATTCACGCTGGTAAGTTGAAAAATAAAAAAAAAAATTGTACTTATAGGTAGAACATAATTATGGTTAATAGACGTAATATATACATATATTAGTAAAGATAAGAAGTATGCTACCGTATCTTAAGTCTTTAGTTGAAAAAAAAAGTGAAGTATCTTTCAAAAGTTAACGTATTGAAAGTCACCGTATGAAATACAGTATTAAATTGTTTATTTAAGGTCTACCAGTTGGACGACACTTTTGAAATCGGGTGCAGTACCAAGCATTAATCTACCACAGAGGAAACACGAACTTTCATTTTTAAAACCTCCCAGCAAATCATCTATCGAGAGAACAAAAAGACTGAAAGAACAGGGAAAAAAAAAATGTTGTGTATATATTTATAAAATAACTTCTGCAAATATTCATTTGGAGTCGTTTAGCGTATTTATTTCAGCATTTATATGCCAACTTTATTATATAGATGAGGCTTCTAACATTAATCCGGCATCGCAGTCTGTGTTGCATTTCTCATCAAATGAAAACCAGTTGACTGAAACCCACGAGGAAATAAATGCTCTTGAAATACCAGAAACCAGTAACATGAAAAATCAACCTGTTGATGCCATGATGGATTTTACAGAAGCCCTCCATCCTGAAACCAGAGAAACCGATGCTCGCAAATTTCTTGTGTGTGCAAATTATGTGTACGACTTTTAACAATTTCCTCTCCTTCAACCAAACATCGCGTCTTATCACCATCATAGGCAAAAATTTCCTGCAAACTTATGCTGAAGCTGCTGCTAAGAGCGGGGGACGGAGTACCCCTTCTAGCCTCTATACCCCGAGTACCCATAGCGTGCGCCATTTTGAAGTGATCTAAGCGCCAACTATAGGCCATCGCGGAGGCGAATAGCCTCTATACCCCGAGTACCCATAGCGTGCGCCATTTTGAAGTGATCTAAGCGCCAACTATAGGCCATCGCGGAGGCGAATAGACTTAACCTTTTCGATCAAAGAAACGCGAGTCACATGCTGAATACCCACTTACCTTTTCATGTTGTTGTTGTTGTTATTGTTGTGAAGCCCTCGTAGATAGACTATTTAGCTTATATTTATGTCACTACAGTAATTTCCACACCTTTTCATGTCTGAAAGGGAAAAAGCGCGCGTTTCCTACCACGTGATGATGACGACACGAAGAAAACTGCTGTATTGGGAGGAGTCCGCATTGGGATCAACGATATAAAATGAGTAGATCGCTCATGAGCTGCTTACAGCACCACCACCACGTCCCCATTTGAAAGCGTGGTGGCCATTGCTGTGGTTGGCAAAAAATGCTTTCATCGTATGTTCACGTGAGTAGTTTGTGTAGACAAACACAGTAAAACTCAATGCGATTTCTTGTTCCACTTCAAATTGTAGAAACATATATTAAAGGTTCACCACTTATCTTTCACAGATGTGTTTTTATCTTTCTGCGGCTTAGAATGTTTTTCCTCATGTAAAAATGCTGATCATCATTTACACTATATGATCAAAAATATCCGGACACCCCTCACAGATCATCGATTGGCCCAATGTCACATGATAATGACTTGCACATCATTTAAATAGCTTCCCACACCTTCAGACACAACTCTGCTTGGACATTGGCAAGAATGGGTCGTTCGGCAGAGCTCAGTGAGTTCCAACGTGGAACCATCGTTGGATGTCACCTATGCGGCAAGTCCGTGCGTGACATTTCCAGCCTTCATCAGATACCCAAGTCAACAGTAGGCGATGTCATTATGAAATGGAAGACCCGGGGATCAACAACAGTTCAACAACAAACCGGTAGACCCAAGAAACTAACGGACAGAGACCGTCGAGTGCTTCGTCGTGTCACCCGCAGCAACCGGAAGTACTCGGCGGAAAAAATTGCCACAGAGTTTCGAAACGCCTCTGCAAATGATGCCAGTACCATGACAATTCGTCGGGAACTGCACACGATGGGATTCCATGGCCGTGCTGCTGCCCACAAGCTCCACATCAGCAGGGTCAACGCCAAGCGACGTCTGGAGTGGTGCAAAGCCCACAGAAACTGGACAATGGACCAATGGAAACGTGTAATGTGGACAGACGAATCTCGCTACACACTCTGGCAATCCGATGGACGAGTTTGGGTTTGGCGCATACCTGGAGAACGCTTCTTATCTGAGTGCACAGAGCCCACAGTCAAGTTCGGAGGAGGAGGAGTCATGGTGTGGGGCTCATTTTCATGGTACGGACTGGGCCAGCTCGTTCCTGTGCAAGGAATCATGAACTCCGACCGTTATCTTAATGTTTTGGACAACTGTGCACTTCCAACGTTGTGGCAATTTTTCGGAAACGGGCCATTTCTCTACCAACACGACAATGCTCCGTGCCACAAAGCGAGGCGTGTACAGCAGTGGTTTGCGGACTCAGGGGTCGAAGAAATGGGTTGGCCGGCACAAATTCCCGACCTCAATCCTATAGAGAGTCTGTGGGATGAATTGGAAAGACGCTTGCGGGCCAGATCACATCGGCCAACTTCTGTACCTGAACTGATTCTCGCTCTTCGGGAGGAATGGAAGAACATTCCGGAAAGTACCTACCAACATTTGGTGGAAAGTCTTACCCGAAGGGTGGAAGCTGTGATTCGGGCAAAGGGATCTGCAACGCCCTATTGATTTCCATGAAATCGTGGCTAGAGCGCAAACGTGCATGTGTCCGGATATTTGTGATCATATAGTGTATATCGTGGTTGGTTGATACATAAAAGATGTCTATATCCAACGATGTTACCGTTGTTTCAGTGATACCAGAATGATTGTTTATAGGTATTTATGAAATTATTTACCAAATTTATTCGTGTAGATAATGCAAAAATATTTGACATTATAAAGGATCTAAATTTGGGAGAGGTCACATAAGAAATTTCAGACTGTAAGCATGATATTGGGTGAGTGGGGCTTCTCAGCTAGCGATGTTGTTTTGCCAACCACAGTAATAATAGAGATTAGTTCCACTTTTCGCCGCTATCAAATTGCCCCAAATATGGCAGCCACATAAGCGATCTACTCAGTTTATATCGTTGATTGGGCTGCCCTCTAATGAACAAAAAAAATAAACAATTTACAAGTAGTTTTTCTCCCCGAAACTTTGGTAAATATATTTTAATATAGTTTAAAAAAATATAGGAAATATAGGAATTTTTTACTAAAGATGGGAATATATAGGAGGGGGAGGGAAATATAGGAGAATATAGGAATTATAGGAGGAGTGGTCACCCTGTACACACTATGACGAAAATGTGTACTCCCCCTATAATTCCTGCAAAGTAGCAGTTTCAAATGTGTATCGATGTACGCATGAAGATAGATTACTGTACTGTCTACTGCCACCAGATGGTGTTGCTGCTTCCCATTGGTAGAGAATAGCAACAGCCATTGTTCTGGCTAGCGAGAACATATGTGGACATTGATAAAGACAACATGGAAGCAGACAAGCATGTTGGACAGTGTGGTTTTTATGGAGGGAAGGAGTGACTGCTTCAGACATCCACAAGAGGTTAGGAGCTGTGGGGAGTCAGCACGAAGTCGCAGATCCGTGTTTCATTGGATATCAGAGTTCAAAGACGGCAGGGACTGTGATGAAAAACGCAAAAACATTGGGCATATAGCAACTGCACCCAAACAGTGTCCAGAGTGTCAATGACTTGGTAATGGACAACAGGCGAATAACATTTGATAAACTAGAAAGGACAACAGGTTTATTGTGCCCTGAGTGCGTTTGTGGGGGGGTGCCAGAAAGATACCCTCCAACAATGCACACCCACAAGCGGCAGGAGCGGGTTGTTCTAGACTTGCGAGGGGAGGTGTTGCTTGGACAAGGAGCAGATGCAGGTTATGGAAAGAATAAACATTTAATTTCTTTAAAAATTACTGTACATCTCAACAACAATAAGTAGTCTGGGGCCCCAAAAAAAGATAATTAATTAAGATCAAACAACAAGCTTCAGGATAATCAACTACAATTATGGGTTGTATACAACCTCTATCCAATCTTAAAACAACTCCTTGATCCACTCTGATGCTAAAAATGCATTCGCTGGCATATGAGCTGTTACACAAAGTGAGCAAACATAGGCAAAACCAGCACACAAATGCACAACCGCGAAGGCTGGCCCTCAACACAACTCCACCAAAACTCCTGAGCTGTGGGTCGAATAGGGGGGGCCACCAGAAGGCGTCACGCTCTCCTTTGCAGAGACCCAACCTCAGTGTCTTTCAACTACACAGCACCACAGGCTGGGGGGGTAGAGGGGAGAGGGCAGTAATCGCTGACTTAACTATTTTGACGCTACAATGACGACAACACAAACTTCACCCCCTACTCGCCTCTCAGAACTGCTACAACAACACACATCGGCTGTCAGCACTCCGCAAAAGTGAACAGTTAAGGCCGATCAACTGATCTGTTAAACTTAATAACAATGCTCACGGGACAGCCTCATGTGAACAGCTGGGTAGCATCAGAGGACGATTGAGGGCATTAAAATCCCTCTGACTCAAGGGCTGATTGAATTGGCAGACGAGCATGAATCAACTCTGTTGCGTTGGACTTCAAAGATAATAGCCCATAGAATGCTTGCTAAACTTAGTTGCTAAAATGTGTTCTTGTCACAACAGCACTCGTTAAAGTTTTCACGTTTGTGGCACAAATATGAAGAGGATACGGTCAATATCGGACAGGCAAAACAATTCTGAGGATTCGACGGATTAGATGTATGCAAAAATATATTATATGTACGAAATTAAAAATTTTTCCCCACTGAAATGCGTAGTACTTTTATTGAAGCATATATGCCATATAAAAAAACTGTTTTTAGATTACCGATTGCGTGTGTGGTGGTGGGGGAGCATATCGGCTGCCGCGCCATTACTGTCGGAGATTTTACATTTAGGAACTACAGGGTAATTAAAGTTCTGTCATGTTTATTATACGCTAATTTCGTTTGAAGTTCATAATACGACTTTTTATCCTAAAAAAAAGGGTATCCTGACGTGTTTTGTGCCTTCAGATTCATTACAAAACTATAAACGCATTTAGAACATGCTTCGAGGTGGGATCGGAATGAAAAGTGAAATATAAACAGAATGCCACTTTACAACATATTTGTTGGCCTTCGTTTTTGAAAACTTACATTCGTATTTTATTGGCGACGGGAAATTCAGATGAAAAGTGAAATATTGTAATATATAATGAACTATACATTGTAAATACAGGGTAATTAAAGTTCTGTGATGTATATTATACGCTAATTTCGTCTGAAGTTCATTATGCAACTTTTCATTTGAATTTCCGGCGCCAAAAAAAAATACGAATGTACCTTCTCAATCCATGAAGTACAACTTTGATTCGATTTGTTAAAATGGCGACGGGCAGTGGGGAATTCAAATGAAAAGCGAATAAATGTAATAAATAATGAACTGTACATTATATATACAGGAAAATTAAGGTACTGTAATTTATATTATGCGCCTAATTTCGTTTGATTTTCATCAGGACGGAATGCAACTGCATCACTTCAAAGCAGTATCAGTTTTCTGAAATCGTTGTTGTCATGCTGTTTGGAAAAAAAAACTGTAGTTAGGCCGCAACGGTAGTTAGGCCGCACAGGCATTTTTTACAACTTTTTTATTAGATAAGCCGCGGCGTTACTACCGTAAATTACGGTAAGTATAAGTTCCTTTCTCTATTTTATGATATAAGCAGGGGTCTGCTTTGCTCCTGGAAAAGCTCATTGACAGTAATTCTGTATTTACTCTTATGTTCCATTCATAGGCTGACTGTTTCAGCACATATATAATTATTGAGTTTGCACACAAGATCCTTTTCGTTTTCTTTGATGAATCCTTCTGGTTGCGTCATGTAAATGTCTTCTTTTATGTTTCCGTGTAAGAAGGCAGTCTTCACATCTAGATGCCTCACAAACATTTTTCTCTTCGCTGCTATGGTCAATAGTACACGCATGGTGGTTTGTCTTGCGACGGGTGCAAATGTCTCTTCATAATTAACTCCTTGCTTCTGAAGGAAACCCTTGGCGACAAGGCGAGCCTTGAAACGATTTATTTGGCCATCACTGTCGTATTTTAGATTGAACACCTATTTGTTTCCTATGGCCTTTTGTCCAGGTGGCAGAGGCACTAATTCCCGTGTCTTGTTGTGGTAGAGGGATTCCATTTCTTCCTCTGCAGCTTTCATCCATTTCTGTTGTGTGTTGTTATCCATTTGCAAAAGATCATTCCATGATTGCGGTTCAGGTATTGGCTCTATAGTCGCTTTATATGACAGTCTTCTTACTGGAATACCTTTTGTTGTTCTCGACGAACGTCTTAACTCTTGTTCCTGTATTTGGACTTCAGTGATTACTTTTTCTGCATCTCCGTTACTTGATGTATGTTCGATCAGTGGACTTTCATTGGTTGTTGTTTTGTTATCATTTTCACTAGTTGCTGTTCGATGAAATCTACATCTCTGCTAATTATTATCTTGTTAGTCTTGGGTATCAAAATCCTGTACGCCTTAGCTTGCTCGCTGTATCCGACGAGTATCCCTTCTTCAGCCTTGCAATTTCATTTGTTCCTTTTTTCTTTAGGGATTAGGGTAAATGCCTTGCTTCCAAAAACTTTCATGTGTTTTAGGTCGGGAAGTCTTTTATTACATAGTTTGAATGGGGTTTTCTCACATGCCTTAGTGTATAGCCTGTTTTTGTAAGTAATTGGCTGTCATTACTGCCTCTCCCCAGTAAATGTTGCTCATGTTAGCATCCAATAGCCTACATCTTGCCATCTTCATAAGGGATCTGTTTTTTCTTTCTGCAGTACCGTTTTGCTCTGGTGAGTATGGTATAGTTGTCTGGTGTTTTATGCCCTTCCTTTTTAGATAGTTTCTTAGATCTTGTCCTATGTATTCACCTCCACCGTCAGTTCGCAATATACGAGGTTTTCTGTTGAACTTGTTCTTTAGGAGAGCAATGTACTCCTTTATTTTGCTGTCAACTTCATTCTTTCTCTTGAGTAGATATACTGTCGTGTATCTGCTGTAATCGTCAATTAATGTGAGAAAGTAAACATTTTCAGCAGGCGTTTGAGTTCTCATGGGTCCACATAGGTCACTATGTATCAGCTCTCCTGGACTGGTTTGACGGTTTTGTGATGATTTTGGGAATGACTGTCTTGATAATTTACCCTTGATGCAACATTCGCATGTGATCAACTCATTGCAGTTTGTTAACTTAATACCGCGAGCTAGTTTTTCATTGTATAATTTTCTTATGGCATCAAGGCTTCTGTGTCCAGTCTTCTGTGCCCAAGTTGTATACAGTCCTTATGTCTTTGTTCATTTGCTATATTTGCTCGTTCACCACATATGAGCCTAAAGAGCTGTTCATCATTAGTTGCCTTTGCTATGACTTATCCTTCATGTTGTATGAAACAGTTTTCTCCCTTGAAGATTACAGACAGTCCTTTGGTGGTAAGCTTCCTTACTGATAAAAGATTATTATCCAGATTAGGCACGTAGAGCACATCTTTCACTAATATTTTACGTTGGTGGCCTTCTGAAGTATGAATTATATAGCCATCACCAATGCCTTGAGATTCAACATAGTATTATCTGCCAAATATACCTTTTCTTTCTTATCTGTATTCAACTCAATGAAGAAGGATCTGTTATTTGTCATGTGGCTGCTTGCATCGGAATCAATAAACCAGTCTTTACTTTGAGTAGATAGACTTGCTTTAAAACAAAGGGTTGGTTCAGAGTTGGCAGCTAACTCAGCCTTTTCTGCTTCAGTAGCGTTTCTTGTTTTATTTTCGTAATTAGCTTTTGATGCTTTCCATTTTCGGCAGTCTTTCTTAAAGTGTCCTGGTTTATCACAGAAAAAACAGTTTCTATTTCCTTGTTTATTCCGGTCTTTTTCTTTTCATGAGTTAATCTTTAGAACTGATTCTGGAGCTTTTTCTTCGCAGTTTTCTTTTCTTCTATTATACTCATCGAGTAATTTGCCTTTTACATATTCGAGCGTTAAGTCCGATTCTGGTCTTGCTTCTAAGGCTGTGATTAAGGGGCTATATGATTCTGGTAAGGTACATAACATTAAGGCGGTGATGTTACAGTCTTTTAGTTCTTCGCCTATACCTCGAAGTTGTTGAACGGTTTCCAACATGGCGCTTATGTGGCCTTGCATCGATTGCCCAGGCGTATATCGGAATTTATATAACTTTCGATATAAGAACAGCTTACTTGTGAGATTCGCTCTTTCGTGTACTTTCTGTAGTTCATCCCACATTCCTTTTGCAGTGACATAGTTCTGAATATGAACATGCTGATCATCGCCTACGTGGAGCCGATGTTAGCAGTGGCGCCGCGTTCCTTTTTATCCCAGTCTGGCAGAGCATTTGTCTCTGGTTTCTCTTTTGTGACTACATCCCATTGGTCTTCATTATAGAACAGCATCTTCATTTTAAATTTCCACGTTTGATAATTTGTATTATCCAGTTTCTGGATGCTGAACTTCGTTTCTGTTGTACTCATATTTGGGTTGCGGGAAGAACAATGATGTCATGATTCAGGACAACTAGAATGACGATACGCACCGGAAAAACAGTTCATTCGTACGCTGGGCCCATAACCTGTTAGATATTCGTGTCTGCGAAGAAATGCAATTCTTATATTAACACACACAAGTTTTAGTCCATTGTAAGATTTATTCTTCATACTATTATGGCTTAACGCCGTTACAAGTTTTAAACTACATGCTTAACTAAAAAATGGCGGGACCGGAAGTTAGATTTTAGAGAGGGAACTACTAAAACGTGAAACAGTTAACATGTCCAGCAAACGAAATTTAAATCTTTATACACAAACGTGAGGGGGGGAAACAAATATGATTTATTTTCATTACAAATTTAGAATCTATCCAACACCCCCCTCCCTTGACCAAGTTCTAGATCCGCCACTGAGTATAAACAATATACAGTGCATTAATCAGTGCATTATTTCACGTCTTTTTCCTCAATTTTCCATCCACTTTTCCATTGTTAAAAGCAAATGCTCTGGGTCCGGTGATTTGCCCCGTGCAAATTTGCCCCAAACGGCCGCATGCCTTTTAATCTTGTAAGCTTTGCTACTATCACCAAGCACTAGCACATAAAATTTAATATATATTACAACACATTGTACAAATATATACAATAGAGAGTACATTATGTCACATCGTTTTCCACAATTAGTGCATTATGTCACATCGTTTTTCTCAATTTTCCATTGAAAAAGCAAATGCATAAGTCAAAACTCGTTATAAGATGCACCGACCTTAAAGAAAATTAATGCTATTCATGCCAAGTGCATCTTGAAAATCGTCCAAGAATGTTTTAATTAAGAAAATTAATATGGTTACAATTAAAATATTTTATTACATACACGAAAAAAAGATCGGGAATCACTTTCCACAAGCAAAAATACATAATTAAAATAAAAATATGTTACTGAAAGATGATAGAAACGAAATTGAAACCATGATTGAAAAATGGTTTATAAAATATAATACTTCAAATACAAAGTTAATTAAATAACGGTTTCTTAAGTTAATATTTTTTAAAACTTAAATTTAAATAAAATGTAACTTACAGTGCTTTTGTTTTAATTTTTGTATCCTGGAGGTTATGCTTGTTCCACTCTTTCACCCTTGTGACTGACATGCAGTGCCCACCGTACACCTGCACCATTCGACGATGGATTTCATGAACCCCTAAACCTTCTGCACAACACCCCGCTGCACTTCTTTAGATGCCTGCATTGTGGGCGTTTCATGTCACGATCAGAGCAACTGAATACTGGACGGCCACGCTGCACGCCTGCCATCTGTTTTTAATTTCAGTGTTCGACAGTGCTGCCAACAGTGGGGAACAGCGCCTGTTTTGTATTCATCAGGTTCATATTTACATCTTAGCCCAGTCTCCTGGCTCGTCCATATGGTACTTTTCCTACAATATCCGCTGGCCCATTTTTTAATGAACAACCTAATAAACACTCTTCTTTATATATAAAATGAACTCTTTATATATATAGTAAATGATTCATCAGGTTTGAAAAGACTGTATTGCACAAAGTAATACACACAAAATAATGAGTGTTACATGAAAAGAACCAGAAACTGTCCACATTTTAGTCATATCACTACAAATGTTCAATGTCTGCCCCCTTTGTGCTATCAATAGCTTGGAAGCTCTAAGACTTCAAAACCCGATGAATCATTTATAATCACCCTGTTCGTATATAAATGAACAATATAGGCATCATGTAAATGAATTTGTAATATTAAACGTGATAAGTGAATTATATTTTCAACCAGTAAAGCTTTTCAACAACCACTGCGTTCAATTTCCTGAAATTGTCAAAGAACATTTTATAAAGTTCAAATGAATATGCATTACAGTATCTAATGTATGGATAAGTTCGAAAAATGAACATACGATAAAATTACATTTAACTTACAAGGAAGGCACACGAACATGTATCTCACAGATTCCCACCAAAATGAAATATGTTACTCATCTAAAGCTATTGGTGCTTGCAAAATAAGAAAATGCTAAATTTCCTTTCTTTCAAAATAAACCGAGAAAACATAAAAATTTGAGCACATAGAGCCATACTCTAGGTTATGCATTTTTAAAATCGTAAAAAATATAAATTTTTCTGCATATTCCAGCATATATTATTTTCATAAGTTAGCGAAGAGTCAAAAAATGGGGATCGCATTATATAAGAGAGTAAAACTTTTAATGGTTTTTTGGGCTCTGAAAGTGGGATCGCATTATACAAGAGATAGCATTACAGTACAATATTTATGGTACATTGAGAACAGATTGCTAAAGCAGAATGAATTGACAATATCAATAATATATGCATTCTTTTATACAAAAAATCACGTTTAAGTCAAAATTTTGCCGATTCTTTAGTAAATTTTCATGCATATAGGTGAGACAGACTATAGTTTGTATAAACTATATCATTGAGAGAACTGACCAAGACCCTTCAAAAGAGTGGAAGGAAATTTCCGCAACAATTTAACATAATTTAGTGACAAGCCATCAACAAATGTACAGGCTATCATTTGCAACTAGAAATTCCAACCTATGATATATTCTATTCTTACCAGAGAAGGTAATGGAAAAAACAATTTCAGGATACTTTTGATTTGATAGGCAACTTAATCTTTAAATCTCTCTTTAATCAGAAAACATTACCTGCTGGATTGAATATTATTAGAGGCTTTCCAAATCCAGTTTTGTGCCTGGCAGGAGGTATAGGTGTTTGCATTGCTGCTGGCAAAGAAGTTGAATTTGGACTTGCACTGTAGTTCATACATACATCTGTTAAATGGGATGATGATATCTTAACAAAAGAAATCAAAAATATATACATTAAAATGAATAATGTATTATATAATCCAACTAAACTTATATAATACATTAAAATTACTAGGCAACTGAAAATTAATAATACATGTAAATAATAATTAATTTGACAGATACAAAGTGAATCAATAAATATGGAGCACAGAAGCTACGGCGGATGAATACAGCTGGCCGGGACTCGTTGTCAGCGTGGATGAAACAACAGCGAGTGATACAGTGAAGTGCGCGAGGATTTCCTCACGAGCAACACACTACTCATGCAGACTCCTCCATGCTGGCTGCTAGCCCCTACACAAATGAATCCTTTAAGTGCAATCTTTATTATTATTATTATTATTATTATTATTATTATTATTATTATTATTATT
>JAHWFO010093001.1:795778-813484 GCA_023313115.1 Rhysida immarginata | reverse complement strand
ATGCTCTGGGAAAGTATATGTTAGATACGTTTTTGAACAAATTGAAGTTATACGGGGAAGACTTTACTTTGAAGAATAGCCTGGAATTAAGTATGGCCGTGAAAGACTTACACCTGGTAGAAGGTGAACAGCTAATATCTTTTGATATCGAAAGCCTCTCCCTAGTATCCCTCTAACAGAGACATTAGAAGCCCTTGAAGAGGTATTAGAAGACAATGACATCCCGTTAGGATTGGTTAAAGACATCATGATTGTAATGCGATGCTTAGTGTTTAATAATGTCTTCATGTTTAACGGCCTATTTTACCGCATGTCAAATGGCACACCGATGGGCAGTAGTATTAGTCCCTTTTTGGCTAACCTATTTATCAGGAAATTAGAAAACTTAGCTGTCAGTACTTTCAACTACTTCCCATACGTCGACGACATCTTTTGTATTTTTGACTCTGATAAAGAAGATATTATGGAATTCCTTGCTGCCCTAAACGGACTAAATCCATATATTAAATTTACTGTTGAAGTAGAACAAAACAATGCACTCCCTTTCCTTGATCTTAAGATCTTGAGAGTAGGAAACAGTCTACAATTTGAAGTGTCCTACTGTTTCGCGGCTGTTCAAGCACCATTGGCTCATCATGTACTCAATGTAACGCTTTTTACTTTCATGTCTACCTCAACATTTGTGCTGCTCATTTGTTGTATTCGATCGAACAAAACTAGTCACCTTTGTCACTTACCTTGCTATTTACCTGCACTAACCTGGGTCAGTAAACAATAACTTATGGCCAATGATTGAGAAGTGATCGTATAGTAGTATATGATTGAAACAAAAATTTGATTTTAGCCCTACCCTTGTTACTTGTTAATTATCCTTGATTAAACCTCGTTAATACCTTCCCATCTATTCAGAATACACCCTTGAGATGAGGAGCACTGAGCAAACGAATGGCTTATTATACAAATAGAAGAATTTTATTAAGCAAAAAAAAAAAAAAATAAAAAAAAAAAATACTTAAACTAAAGAAATAGATGTTACTATGAAAATGGGTATGAATAAATGCAATAAAAAAAAAAACTACTAAAATTTAGTATCAGAAATAACTGAGCGTTACAGTTTACTAAAATTTGCTAAGAAACTAGGCTTTAATCTAATTCAGTTCTTCAATAATTAGATTTACTCGTTAAACAATGACACACACTTGGCTGGTACTTAACCTTCCAGCGGGTGCACGCTCTAAACGAACGTGAAAGGTCGGGTGTATTTCCTAGATACGCTTTTGCAAAATATAAATTTTCAAGAGTGTACCTTTTAAAATAATGTTGTAATCAGTTACAGGTTAAGAAGTACAATTTATTTAAAAATATTTTATTTAAAACGAAATGAAACAATGTAAACATAAAACACAATAACGATATAAAATGACCAAGGAAATACTGGAATGACATGAAAATAAAATAAATGAAATTGCCAATATTTTCACTGAACTATTTACATTTGTGTAAAGATGAATTAAAAAGTGTAAAGATATATTGGAAGTAACAAATGAATTGAAATTTAGATATAAAACGACTTTTATTAGAACAAAAAAATCGTATACAACCAAAACTAACCTGAACGGTCGCGTATATCTCTAAAATACAAATAGACCTCTGCAAAGCCCTAATATTGCTTCGAAATTCAGACATGGACTGAAGATAGGTCAAAGGGAGCAGGGAGAATAGCCAAGAACAGACGATCATAGCGCCATCTTGCTTAAAGATATTAAACAAAATTCATCTGTTGTGTATTTCTCACATATGCGTGCCCGCTGGCAGGTTAAAGGTAGTTCATAAACTAATTGGCAGTCAATGTCACTTAATGATCTAACTCGCGTTTCAACATTTCAGTTTACACTTGTCATGAAAAAACACAAATCGCGGGGCCCATAAATTTTTTATCGTAGAAAAACACTTATCTGTTCTGAAGTCAAGTACCGATGCTCTGGCCAGAGATCGTAGTGGCTTCCATCATGGTGGAAGGCTCCCACCTCATTCGATGTTCCTTCGCTGTGTTCTCTGCTGCGTTTGTTGCTAACCTGCGCTGTCTCGCTCCCCTCTGGTCCGATGTCTCAAAATCGTCGTGGTCCCAGCTTGTGTCCGATCCTTCTAGATACACCTCGTGGTCGTTTTCCTCCCTGTACTGACGGTGAGCGAGCCGCCGACTCACGCCGCACGATATTCCGACCAGGTCCATCACACGCAGCTCCAACTGCATGGCCTGACCTGTGGATATCTGCCTACGGATCCACGCCGAGATTCACGGCGCCACCAATGCTCGGACAAGTCATGTGTCTCAGGCTTCACGGTGCAGCGGGGGCCGGACTGTGCGTTGGTCCTCCCCTTACACGCGCTCTCGACCTGGTTCACCGACCTCAACCCGCCGAGCGCTGTACCCAACTCATACGCGTAGATCCGATGCTCGAGTCGACTAACTCATTCACCTCCGAAGGTCCTCGGCTAAGTTGGCTGGCATTCCCTGGGTCCCATGTGCCATGGTGATTTATGATTGCTCCGCTCTGGTCCTTTCGTTCTGGGGTCGAAACAGTTGGTCGTCCTCACTTGCCTAGTTGCGACCGCTGGCTCCAGTTCGCATTTTTTCTCTCCTTCACGTTCGGGGCAAAAGAAGACAAGATGATCTTCACACACAAATCGTATCAGTCTCTCCACGCTACTCAAAAACCTGCTTTTTCGTCTCGAATCAAAGAAGGAAAAAAAATTCTCCACATAGCTACACGTCTGTCTTCACTGACTCCTCCAAAGCAACTCTCTCTCCCTCTTTCTTCTTCTCTTTTCTCTTCCACTCCCACTCAGTATTGTCTCGTTTCTTAGAATGAACTCCATGTTCCCTGGGATGTGACCGCTCCTCATTTGGCTGCTCTCTCCCTCTCAATCGCTCTCTCCTTCGTGCCAAAAGTTTTGGGGACAAAGGAGTATGAGCTTGTGAGCGGGAAAAATTGATCGACACAAAGAGTGACACCAGTACAACGTGTTCACATTACCCACGTGCTTTTTCTTGTGTACCGTCAGGTGTGAGAATTAAATGATTTTCTAATAAATAATTCCCCAAAACCTCCCGTTCGTTCTGTGCTACAATTCTCGTAGCCCTTCTTTCTTTTTTTTCATCTAGATTACACTTCTTTTAAACGAGGCCTAAACGGAATTATCTCGAATTTTGCTGCTTTGTTTCTAATTATTTGATTTAAAACACAACACAGGCGTGCATCATATTTTAATGAATGTGTGTCTGTAATGTCGGGGCGTGCGAGTCATTACGGAAGTGTAAATGCAAATGACTCGCATTATGTCGCCAAATGAGAGGCGATCATTATGTAGCCAAACTTTGTCCTTCATTATGTAGCCAAACTTTGTCCCTGCCTACATTACAAATGATTCTAATCACTGTATGGCATACAAATTGGCTGTGTTTCATCACCAAATTAGAGGCGATCTACTATTACCGCTAGATAATGAAGCCAGGGTAAAGGAATTTGATTTTATCCATGCCTGTGCCAAATTTAATGGTTTTAATAATGATGTAGTCGATAAATTAAAATCCAAAATCAAGTCGCACTTAAAATTAGACAGGATCACTACTCTAAGACAAAAAGACAAGAAAGATTTTAAAAACTCCTTAGTCCTACTCTTTAATGTAGATTTAAACAAAGGTTTTAGAAAAATCTGCAAGGAATTCAACTGCAAAGTGGTATACAAGAGCATAAATATCAATAAAAGTTATTTGAGCTCTATAAAGGACAAAATCCCTGTAGATGAAAAAGCGGGCATATACAAATTGAAAGGTGCGTCATGTGACCAGTTTTATCTTGGATCCTCGAAACGTAGTGTTAAAACCCGACTAAAAGAACACCTTGCCTGCATTAGAAATGCTAAAACAGGAGTATCAGCTTTCACCGACCATGTACTCAACGAGAAACACGATTATTCAAAAGAGTTATTTGAAGTGGTGCACAGTTGCAGTAATCCTAGATTATTATATTTTCTTGAATCTCTAGAAATTGTAAAAAATAAAGCGAATGGGATATAAATAACCTATTAAACAGGGATGAGGGCCCCATGCCAGTATCTCCATGGCTGCCGTTAACAAAATGCTTAACTAAATAAATAATGTAATTTTGTCTATCGTATAATGACCGTCCTTTACGAACTTGTTACCCCCCCCCCCGCTTTCTTTTTGTGGTCGATTTATTCTGTTCATCATTTCGAAGTAATTGTGTTTGGTTGTCATATTGGGCATTGTTAGGTAAATTAATGCTATTATAGTGTGATAAGTCACGTTGTTTATTGGGTAATATTGTTCTGGGTACTATTGAGAAATAAATAGTTTAAATATTTTTTTTTACTCAAAATAGATTTTAATTCCGTGTAATTAATTAATAATTCGTTCAAGATACTACAGCTAAAATAATTATCAGCTCGATATAATTCCTGATGTGGTATATTTTGTTTTAGGAAATATGTTTGTTTTAAAAGGTATTATTTTTGTTTTTTTGTGTATAATTGTTGAATTTTAATGTATTAATTTCGATCCGGTTGCGTCAGTAGAGAAACGTAACAGAGTGAGTTATTGTTGACACTAATTATTGTTGTGAGTGAGACATTCTAGGAAGATGAGGTCCTAGGCATCCCTTAATTGTTGAGTACGTGTTGCTCGTTTGTAAGAGAAAATTGAAGTTTGTTTTTTTTGGGGGGGAATAAAAAGTTCGTAAAGGACGGGCATCATTATGTTGTCTGAAGATAGATGTTCTTTTGTTTATGATGGCGTCTGAGAACAAGATCGTTCAACATTCGATTTGTTTTACCATCATCTGCAAAGTTTCATAAATAATATATTTATGGCAACAGAGGATAAGTTACTATAATTTTTCTTTGTGCTGACATATATATAAGACGGAGTTTCGAGTATTTCAGATGCCGTGTGAAATGTTCGTGGGTAACGTTCGATGTGCGTTGTCATATAATTATTACGAGGGAGAAGCTGATGTTGATTGCAAGTATTTATTCTGATCCAGCATTCAAATTCTGCAGTATTCCATAATTGATGACAACTCTTGGTGAGTTGCTTTCCTTTATTCCATTGACTGTGGACAACGCGAACATTTACTAGAACCGTGACGTGAGGTATATACGAACTATGGGAAGAGAGACGTGTGCCGCTGTTAATCAGCATATCACTTATAGTGCATGAGGAGCATTTGTTTTCCCGGACATGACACTGTTTGGGTTATAAAAGAATATGGAAAATGTTAGCTTATGCTGCTTATGTTTATAGTATTGTGTAGTCTACCTTGTTTATGAAAGTTGAAATAGTCTTAAGGAACGCTTCCAAGCAGAGGGCCGTTGGTCTGAAGTAGCAATAATAAATTAGTTGTGTAACTTCGCTGTGGATCCCCTGCTTCTCTCTCTTATTAATAAGAGACAAGGGGAATTCATTCAATAAGCGTTGCACTGAGTGCTCTTGCGATCCGGTAGCTAACTGCGCGGGAATCATCGGCGGGGTTTCCGTGGTTCTCCCCGTGTCTCTCAACGAGTTGACTAATTCAAAAGAATCACGTGATGCTCTCCGGCGTTACGCCATAGCTATTAAGTGGATGATTGCCCGTGGCAGACCCGTAGTACTGAGACTCATAAGCACACTTACATTTGAATTATTGCCTGAAGTCCGATACCTCTGTTAAGTGTATTCCTGGTTAATGATGATTGATCTAGACCTTTGTTTTCGTATTGTATTGTGAGGAACTGCATGTGTTCCGCGCGCCTGGTGGCAGTTATGAAGCAGTAGCGCAATAGCTAAGGGGGTCCCTTTAGTGTATTGCTATTTGCTGGTGATTACACAATCGATCGTAAACTAAGATTAGTGCAATTTAATGTACTGTAAAAGTAATGTTTGTTTTGGACTATAATTGTATCGAGCTGATAAGGTTAAAATAAATCATTACTTGTTTTTTTTTTTAACTTTGACTGGTTGATTTGTGTACTCTGATTCACGATATTTCACTCCTCCGGTATCAGTTCCGAACTCAGTTGATGCGCGCCTTCCGACACAGTAGCAATGGGTTATTGGGTCGTCATGCATATATAATTAAGGGGGGGGTGTGTCACATAAATGGCACCCGAACAGGGACTGATAATCCGGCATTTCCAGACTAGCGAGGGTGAAATATAACTAAATGAATAAACAATTGCTAGGGATAAAACTACGTTGTTTTAAGCGTGGGGAAAATAATGGTATAAGATATATATGCTTATGGAGGAGTAGAAGATGATGACTATTCCTTTTGGTAAGAAGATGGTAGGTGAGGGGTGTCAAGTAAAATAGGCGGACGATGCATGGGGACGTGTGGCAGAGTGGGGTATTATAAGCGGTAGTTCCAATTGAAGGGTTGAACATTGGGGAAGTTGATCCGGGACAAAGATGCGCTCTAAAGGGGCTAATTCATGATTTCGCGGATTGTTTTAGTAACGATGTGACGGCGATTAGGGGGTTTCAGATTATCATGCAGATTATTATATTGATAAAACCCACCCGATCTTTATTCGTCAATATCAGATACCGCATGTATATAAGGATGCATATCAGCAAAAAATCCTGGAATTGGAGTGGGCCGGTATTATCGAAGCAAGTTTGAGCCCGTGGAATTCCCCGGTGCACGTGGTGCCGAAGAAGAATGGTGACATTCGCATTACATTAGATCTTTGACAGGTGAACACGTGCACAAGCCCAGTGGACTTCCCCGCTCCAATAGTGCGGGACATCCTGGAAGAACTGAATGGGCATAGGTTCTTCTCAGTACTCAACTTAAGCAATGGGTATTTTCAAATACCGTTAGTCGAGTCACTGAGGGAATGCTATGCCTTTCAGACTCCCTGGAAAAAATTTCAGCTGACGAGGCTACCTCAGGGAGGCAGGAACTCCTACCACCTTTTTCAGCAGTATGTTGTTAAAATGTTGCAGGAAAGGTTGGGAGGAGAAGTGCATACCTTCCTGGATGATATCCTCATATCAACAAGGACCTTTGGCGAGCATCTTGACATCTTAAGATGGGCGTTTGAGAGATTCCGGGCCAAAGGTTTGGTTATCAAGCCTGCAAAATGCCAGTTCTGCACCCCTTGTGTCCGATATCTGGGTCATGCGATTTCCGCAGATGGTATAGGCCCAGACCCGGATAATGTGGCGGCGATTAATAATATTAGGATTCCTAGAAATGTCAAGGAGGTCCAAGGGTTGATAGGTTCGATAAATTTTTATCGTCCATTTATTGAGAACCTATCACAAATACTCCTTCCAATCACCCAGTTGACCAGAAAAGGGGTAAAATTTCACTGGAATGTGGAATGTAGTAAAGCACTGGAACTCCTCAAATACAGGTTATCAGAAGCACCCGTAATAATTGCTCCTAATTATAAGGAAAGATTTTTCCTGGCGATGGATGCGTCTGCAGGTGCAATTGGGGCAGTACTGCAGCAGAAGGTCGAAGGTATATTGAAGCCAATCGCCTTCTTCAGCCAAAAGCTGCAGGGCGGGACAGTAAATTATGCGGTGATTGAGAAGGAGGCCCTCGCGATCAGATTAGTGACTAAACATTTCCGTCATATTATCCTGGGTTTTCCAACAACGATACTAACTGACCACAAGCCTCTAGTGTTCATACAGAGGATGAAGGAATCCAATCAGTGGATACTTCGCTGGGCTTTACAATTGGAGGAATTTCACCTCGAGTATGAAAACCTGGCAGGGAGTAAAAATTGTGTACCCGACCTGTTGTCTCGACAGTGTGCTAATACCGTGGTGGTACACATGGATCCGGACATGAGACAGGAGTTGTTGAAACTGCAGCCTGAGGATTCCTGGTTGTCCGAGTGTTGGAAGAAATTGCAGGATCAGGACGAAGTGATTAGGCCCTGGGGCAGATTGGTATTGTTGGATGGATTAATGATCCGATATGACCTCAAACACCCAAATGCTTGTCCAAAGGTTTGTGTGCCATCTGGGCTGAGGGGAAGGCTGTTGGCCCAATTCCACGATAGCGTGCTAGGGGGGCATCGCGGAGTAGAGACCACTCTATGCAAAATTCGTAAGCGGTATTTCTGGCCAAAAATGCGCAGGGACGTGATGCAAAAGGTGCGCGGATGTATGACTTGTCAGAAAACAAAGAGAAATATAGTGAAAGCGCCATGGCTGACAGGCATTGGGGCCAGATATCCGTTTGAAAAACTGGTTATCGATATTGTGGGGCCTGTACAGAAGTCAAAACAAGGTAATAGATACATTCTGGTGATGACAGACATACTCACTAGGTTTGTTGAGGCGCAGACATTACCTGAGCAGACTGCCACTATGGTTTGGCCAGAGTGATTGTCTGTCGTTATGGGGTACATAGTCAAATTATAAGCGACCGAGGGGCTAACTTCACTTCGGAAGTTTTGAGATTATTATGTGTGGAATTAGGAATAACGCATAAAATGACTACATCCTATCGTCCGACATCCAATGTCCTCGCGGAAAGGTGTAATAAGTCATTATGCGAGACCATTGCGTCCTTGTGTATCAGTCATCCGGAGAGCTGGGATGAGGTTTTAGAATACGCACTGTGGGTTATGAGAACAAGTTACCACGAGGCACTGAGGGAGGTACCCGCATATCTATTATATGGGTTTGATCCCATAGCCCCACGAGGATGGGATGAAGATAAGAAGGGGGGAGGCGAACATAGAGGCATAGAGGATTATAGGTCTGAGGTTGTAAGAAAGTTATGGCGGGTTAGACAGGAAGTTAGTGGTCATGATCAGAAGCGCTGAGAGTAGAAGATAAATAGGATAAATAAAGGAAGAGCCACAAGGACACAAAATTGGAGAAAAAGTGTGGTTATTGAGGAAAGGGGGCCGAAAGAAAAAATTCTGGTCAAAATATATGGGTCCATTTAGATTGGTTGAGCAGGTCACAGACGTGATGTATAAAGTTGAAGATACACGGCAGCGGAATATAATGACGGTGCATATCGATCGTTTAAAGCCATATTACCCTCTAGCTCCAGCTTGGTACGACAATTGAAATCAGAGGAAAAGAGTGAAAAGGGAAGTTCCTAGAAGGATAATGGCGGATGAAGCCTCAGAATCAGAAGAAGAGGTGGTGGCTAGGGTGATTCGTAGGCAGTCCCCAGAGCCGGGACAGGCCGAGGTGGGGAATCCAGAAGTAGGTGAGCAGGAGGAGGCTCACGAAGAACAAGGGATCATGGAGCCTATCGAGGATAGGGCTGAAGAGGTAATACCCATAGTTCAGGGGCGATATAATTTGAGGCAACGCCCACGTGTAAATTATCGCAATTTGCATAGAGGAAAATGATGAGAAAGGGGATGAATACCGCGAAGGGGAAGGAATACAGTTCCTGGATAAAGGTAGGCAATTGGGATTCTGCGAGTTATGAGATAGAAAGGGAGTGTCAATATTAGTGTCTGTTTTAACATTTAATTTATTAAATATATGTAGTTTGGGGTTGTGTTGATTGTGGTTTTTCTTTTTTAAAAAAAAATTATTATGGAAATTTTTTTTTTTTTTTTGTTACTGGGCGTATGTGACAAGTCACGTTGTTTATTGAGTAATATTGTCCTGGGTACTATTGAGAAATAAATAGTTTAAATTTTTTTTTTTATACTCAAAATAGATTTTAATTCCGTGTAATTAATTAATAATTCGTTCAAGATACTATAGCTAAAATAATTATCAGCTCGATATAATTTTTGATGTGGTATATTTTGTTTTAGGAAATATGTTTGTTTTAAAGGGTATTATTTTTGTTTTTTATGTGTATAATTGTTGAATTTTAATGTATTAATTTCGATCCGGTTGCGTCAGTAGAGAAACGTAACAGAGTGAGTTATTGTTGACACTAATTATTGTTGTGAGTGAGACATTCTAGGAAGATGAGGTCCTAGGCATCCCTTAATTGTTGAGTACGTGTTGCTCGTTTGTAAGAGAAAATTGAAGTTTGTTTTTTTTGGGGGGGAATAAAAAGTTCGTAAAGGACGGGCATCATTATGTTGTCTGAAGATAGATGTTCTTTTGTTTATGATGGCGTCTGAGAACAAGATCGTTCAACATTCAATTTGTTTTACCATCATCTGCAAAGATAAGTTTCATGAATAATATATTTATGGCAACAGAGGATAAGTTACTATAATATTTCTTTGTGCTGACATATATATAAGACGGAGTTTCGAGTATTTCAGAAGCGGTGTGAAATGTTCGTGGGTAACGTTCGATGCGCGTTGTCATATAATTATTCCCAGGGAGAAGCTGATGTTGATTGCAAATATTTATTCTGATCCAGCATTCAAATTCTGCAGTATTCCATAATTGATGACAACTATTGGCGAGTTGCTTTCCTTCATTTTATTTCACTGACTGTGGACGACGCGAAGATTTACTAGAACAGTGACGTGAGGTATATACGAACTACAGGAAGAGAAACTTGTGCTGCTGTTAATCAGCATATCACTTATAGTGCATGAGGAGCATTTGTTTTCCCGGACATGACACTGTTTGGGTTATAAAAGAATATGGAAAATGTTAGCTTATGCTATACGAGCTGCTTATGTGTATAGTATTGTGTAGTCTACCTTGTTTATGAAAGTTGAAATAGTCTTAAGGAACGCTTCCAAGCAGAGGGCCGTTGGTCTGAAGTAGCAATAATAAATTAGTAGTGTAACTTCGCTGTGGATCCCCTGCTTCTCTCTCTTATTAATAAGAGACAAGGGGAATTCATTCAATAAGCGTTGCACTGAGTGCTCTTGCGATCCGGTAGCTAACTGCGCAGGAATCATCGGCGGGGTTTCCGTGGTTCTCCCAGTGTCTCTCAACGAGTTGACTAATTCAAAAGAATCACGTGACGCTCTCCGGCGTTACGCCATAGCTATTAAGTGGATGATTGCCCGTGGCAGATCCGTAGCATTGAGACTCATAAGCACACTTACATTTGAATTATTGCCTTAAGTCCGATACCTCAGTTAAGTGTATTCCTGGTTAATGATGATTGATCTAGACTTATGTTTTCGTATTGTATTGTGAGGAACTGCATGTGTTCTGCGCGCCTGGTGGCGGTTATGAAGCAGTAGCGCAACAGCTAAGGGGTCCCTTTAGTGTATCGCTATTTGCTGGTGATTACACAATCGATCGTAAACTAAGATTAGTGCAATTTAATGTACTGTAAAAGTAATGTTTGTTTTGGACTATAATTGTATCGAGTTAAAATAAATCATTAAATATTACTTGTTTTTTTTTAACTTTGACTGGTTGATTTGTGTACTCTGATTCACGATATTTCACTCCTCTGATTGCTCTCGGGCATGTGTGGAGGTTGCCTTTGGATATCCCCAAGTTACGGACCCCCCCCCCCACCCCTGGAGCGTCACAATTGCATAAACGTATTATTGCTAGACATAGAACGAGCTGTGATATGAATAAGCGACTCAAGTGAACTATGATAAGCGAATTGACATAACATTAACACCCTTATTGTAGAAGTGAATGGAGGGGAGAGAGAGACTGATAAATAGACTTTAAGCATATTATAAATTTTTTTTTCTTTATGTCACAGTGCATAATTTAATTTGTTTAGTTTCATATTTAGTATTTTGTTTGAATTTAGATTAATAATAGATTTGTTTTATAATTTTTTTTTGCCAAATCCCTTAATAAAGCTTGTTAAATTTCATAATTACGTTGAGTCATTAAGTGGATCATAGGTTAATTGATATAGTTAAGTTAACCTTTTCCCAGCGAAACTGGCTGGATTCGGCCATGGCAGCAGAATTTACATGGCGCGAAATTTAAATACGTCTATTTCAAATATTATTGGGTGTAGCTCTCTAATTTTGTTTTTAATTTAGTTCAAATGCAATTTTTCATTAACTATATGCATTGAAAGGCTCAAACCTTATTTCCTATGCTAAGGGACCTTATATTATGTTTATACATTATCCCAGATGTTTATTGTTTAATCTATATTAAAAAACCTGGGCAAAACACATTATAAAAAAAAGAAGCTACTACTTACACAAGCAGCTGCACACATGTAGCTGAAATTTTGAAATGATATCCTCGAAAACGACTTTGTACTCATCAGGGATAAAATATATTAAAACAAAAAGTTTGCATAAACGTTTCATTTTAGTATACAGGGTGTATCAGGTTCGATGGTCATAAAATACCTAGCGTGATCCTTTAGATGATTACAAACTTAAAATTCCTTATCGAAAATGTCGAAAACTCAAAATTTAAATTGCGTCGTTACGTCATTTATGAACTTTCCACACCAGCAGTTCATTAAATTCAAAGGGGCAATTACAATTAAATCGGCAGCAATTGTTGAGATTAAATGACGTTTTCGACAGGTTTTCAGCAAACTTCGCATGGTGTTGAGACCCTTAACATTTGAGTTTTGAACATTTTGAATAAGGAACTTTAAGTTTGTAATCATGCAAAGGATCACGCTAGGTATTTTATGACCATCGAACATGATACACCCTGTATATTAATTTTTTCCATCAGTTTATGTAAATTAGTTTTATATTACTATGATAATTGAAGCCCTGTATAAACATGGCATTTCGATGATGTCACATTACACATAACCTAAGAGATTGCGTAAAATCACGTGATCCTGTAAACTTCGCTAAAGTAAACATATAAGAGGGGTGGATATCCCCGTGCAGCATCCATTTATCCCTTGATTTTCTTGACTTTTTTACAGGTATGTATATAAGATTTTTATTGAATATGCAAATAAATTAATTATTAGTTATTATTTCTTTTATTTTTAACTTATTTTAATTTATTTTAGTGAAACAGCGTTTTTCTACATCACCTACTTTTATTTCAGTCTGTTTACATCAGCTTTTATCAGGTTGTGACTGGTGTCAGTATGTTTTTCGTGGTGTAGTGAATTTTGTATTTTTTTTTCTTTTTTGTTATGTTGTCCGTTGTTTTGCGAAGTTCGGCATTGTGGATCATTCTGGCTTGAATGGAGTGGGCGTGGTCTTTGTTGTGTGAAGAAATCTGTGTGAGGTTGATGGTGTTTGTTATGTTCGTTTTAAGTGCGTCTTGTGCTATGAAAATGTTGGCATTAAGTTGTTTTTTTTTGTGAACTTTAACCTTATTGTCTTTTTTTTAAAAACAATAATTGTAGTTGGGAAGCTGCAACAATTGCGAGCAATGATCTTATCCAAGCTTTGTTGTTGCAGCTTTTCTCAAAATTCAGCTGCCAACAAAGAATACGGATGAGCGCCTTTGTTGTGAGAGCGATGCGTCGTGGCAACGAAGTGTTGCGCAGGGAAGCCAAGAAAAAAACGGCGTTCGTTCTAACTCCCCCCGTTTCAGCGATGTTTTGTTTTAAGCTTGATTTTGTCTATAATTGAAGGAATAAAGAGTTTAATCAGTTTGATGAGCATATGGCCCAATAACAAGAATGTTTTGCTTATCCTGAATGTGATCTGAGCCGTCTTATTTTTTTCTTTCCTTTTTTTGGAGAGAAACTCTGCCTGTGCAGCCCTTTGGAACACAGGAAAAACTGAATGCTGACCTTATTAGTATAGCGCCTTTTTGGTTGCATTTTGTTTTAGTATTATTAATTATTTATTGATGATATCCGGCTGTGCGCTTGGAGGTTGTAAGCCAGGCTGAGCACATGGGTCTGTAGCGAGAGAAAATGTTAGTCGTCGAAATAATCAATTCATAAAATCAGAGCTGTCAGCCCGTGTGTGCTAATTTGCATTGCTCTGTGTAGCGAGTAGAGGGAGCGTCAGTGTATGTGTGGTGGTGTTGTAACGCTTCGTTTTTCCGGCAACGCACAGTACAATAAATAAAATTTATCTCACCCCCTTATTAGTTATTACCCTGAACAGTAATTAACAAAGCTCTATAAGAGTAGACTGAAACGCTATATGTATATATTCTTATCTACAGGATATCAAATAACTCCATGGACCACGCCTTCGAGATACAAAACAATGCTTTATTCCTCTTATGATACTGCTTTCTCTAAATACAAGCTCATACATTTGGGTTCTCTTTTCAGACAGGTAAAACTCTCAACATTCAGTTCTAACTTCTGTTATTGTTTTTTGGCATAAAACTTTATGAGCTGCACAGCACAGCGGGGTTTCAACGCATAAAACACTGAAGATAAAACATATTACCTTGTCTTCAAGTAGGCGCTAGTATCTTTTATACAGGTATAAAGGCAGTCGCATATGTCTTTTTTTTGCAGAGTTTCGCTCGAAAACAAAAAAAAATATTTATATTAGAATATTGCTTACTTCAGACATTCATGACTCTAAGCAAACTAAACATTAATGATACATCCAAAATTCGTTAGGTTTGGTCATCTATTAGTTCAATCTGTAATCAATTCTATATGCAACCTCCTTTTTTTTTTTGGCTTAAGAAATCTTTCCATGACTAGTTTTTCATAGTTTTTGAGTATGCCTCGGGTAAGGTATTAATAGTTGTCATTTACAAAGCTGCAATCAAGGTAAGTCGACGGGGGAGGCACAGGTAAGTCAGAGGGAGGGAGGGGATTTTCTTTTCAGGATATGGTTAGTGATATTAGTGTAGGTTAGGACCGCCGAAATTACCTACTTCCTTGCTTGATTATGTCTTCGCCTTCTGAAAAACTTTGGTCTTGCTTCGTAATTCCCATAGGACGAGGTCTCCGCCATGTTTTGAGTAGCATCTCTGCGCTCTAGTATCGCCTGGATAGCTTTTATTGGTTTCCAGCCCTTCCAAATTCCTTGTGCTGTTGATGTGGGCAGTTTTCTAGCTACCTAATACAAAACCCCCCAAAAAAACACTTGGCAGTCTATTTTTAACACAAAATTCATGGCCATGAATGATTTCTACCTTACCAGATTTTTGGGACAAGTTCGATAATTGTAGTACGTTATCCTCTCGTTCAGATTTCAGATTTGAACATTGTATTACTGACGTGTTCGCGGAATTTAAATGGATACATTTAAAAGCTTCCATCTGCACATGAATGATCTGTAGCCTGTCCATTTCTTTATTATCGTGTCCTTAATACCCTCAAAGATATCCTGGACTATCCGCACAGGTCCATGTACATCGGATGCCATTTCCCACATGGCATCTTAGTAAAAAAAAAAAAAACTAAGATCTCTTCCAAAAATACAAAAAAAGGGAATCTCCCTACGTCTTCGAACGACCACGTCTCTTTTTCTTCCTCGAGGTAAATTAAACTCAACAACGTCTGCATCGCATGAGCTCTTTGTAACTTTCAACAATCCCTCGGATCCTTCTCTTGTTTCTTTTAAACAATACATTTCTATGTTAACAAGGATATCTCCGTTTTATAAGTCTTTTAAATGTCAGTTTTCTTTTTTTAATCCTTTCATTTTAATTCACTTTGGATAAACAATTACGTAATTAATTTCCGCAGATAGTATAATATCGTTTTTTAACTGAAACACTCTGGAAACTCGGGGTTCTAACTATAATATTAAAAAAAAAAGGCAATCGTGTTAGATCATCGTCACGATCGTTTTTTTGAAAGCTCAATTCAATAATAATAATAAAAAAAAAAAACCACACAACAAAATTACCGCGCGCGTTCAGCAATTTTGTGGGGTGTTACAGTGTCAAAGCGTCAATTATAGTTGTTGTGAGGGGTTACTGATCTCTCCCCTTTTTCCCAGTTTCAGGTGTGCTATATCTAAAGACACCAGAGTTCTTGGATGTCTCAAAGGAGAGCGCAACGGCGTTCTTGTGGCTCCTTTACTCGTCTAGAGGCCTGAGAGCAAGATTCTAGTGTTGGTAAGTGACAGTCTCTTGTGCTGAGATTATTCTGAATCGCCTGTGTTGGCTGCTCAGGTCGATTTGCTCATGTGCTAGTCATGGCAAAGAATAGTATTTAAGTAAAGGTGAAAGACACAGTTGAAACTACAGTATTTGTTAAACTGTTAATGAGTTATTATGTTAAAGTTTGAAGAGATATACTTATGGTTTTTTTTTGTGAATTGCATTTAAGCTTGTTTTATATACAGGGTGGTCCATAAGTCTGTCCCCCCCTTTTATTTTTTGAACCGAAGCAGATATGTCAATTTTAAAGAATCCAATGAATAGGAAGTTGTGGGTGGCCTATCCCATGGTGCACTTTTCATCATCCCAAATATGCAAATTAGGACACATTCAAAATTTATCTCAAAAACCATAAAGGATAGAGAAAAAAACCCAATTGCAAACTTGTTCAGCATAAAAAAACAAACAAAACAAAAAAAAATCATCCAAATCGGACCAACGGTTCCCCAAAAAAGTTAAAAAAAGTAAATAACCATCTCAAACTAAAAAAAAGCCAACTGGGCCAAACCAAAGCGAATCATGTTGGTAACACTCTAAAGGGTATGTTCCACATGATGCCCTTCAGCACCAATGCACAACTGAGCACGTAGTTTCAAAGATGCCATCACTCTTGTTACCATATCAGATGTAATGGATTGGCAGGCAGTCTGAATTCTCTGTTGCAAATCAAGCATAGAAGTTGGCTGAGTGGCATAAACATTGTCCTTAAGGTAACCCCACAAAAAGAAGTCATTAGGGGAAAGATCTGGTGAGCGTGCAGGCCAATGAATTGGGCCACCCCGGCCAATCCACTGACCTGGAAACATTGCATCGAGATGATCACAAGTAGCTGCCGCTGAATGGGCTGGAGCCCCATCATGTTGATACCATACCCTTCGAAGTGATGCTAAAGGAAGCTCATCTGCAAATTCTGCCACTACAACATTCATTATCATGTTTCTGTATCGTGAAGCTGTCAACGTCCCTTCGTAGAACAATGGACCAACCAATCCACCATTGATGATTCCACACCAGACATTCACTCTCCAATTCACCTGGTGCACAGCTTCTCGTAACCATCTAGGGTTTTCTGTTGCCCAATAATGGAGATTGTGTTTATTAACCAGACCATCTCGAGAGAAGCTGGCTTCGTCTGACCACAAGACCCAATTGAGAAAGCCTGGGTCATCGTCGATGCGATTTAGCAGCCAATTGCAGAACTCAAGACGAAAATCGTAGTCTGTTGGCTTCAATCCTTGGTGGCAGTGGACATGATAAGGGTGGAATCCATGCATATGAAGTAATCTTAATACTGACTGATGACTGCAGCCAGCTTCTTCAGCAACTGATCGAGTACTACAATGAGGATTAGCATAAATAGCAGCTAAAATGGCTGTGCTGGAGTCCTCTGATGTGATAGTTGTTGTTCTACCTTGCCAGGTCTGATGACTGACACTTCCTGTTTGCTGAAATCGTTGAACAACCTGGCGAATTGTCTTAGAAGTGGGAACTCTAGCATTGGGATAGCTAACTTGGTATTCCCTGGCTGCACTTTTGTAATTATGTGCAAATCCAAAACATAAAACCATACCAACCATTTCTTCTCTACTGTATTCTGCAATTTTTCAGACCTGATTGGCAGTTTCTTCCCCATTCATCAAAAAGCTTCAGCATTTAAAGGGCTAGTGGATAAAACCCAACAGGGGGGGACAGGAAGATGCAAATGCAATGTGAGTGCCAATTAGCATTTGCAATTAACTTTTTTTGGGAACCGTTGGTCCGATTTGGATGATTTTTTTTTT
>JAHWFO010093001.1:765923-790778 GCA_023313115.1 Rhysida immarginata | reverse complement strand
TAGTAAGAAATGGAGAAGATCACTTTTCGACGTGAGAAACAAAAGAGAAGCAGATGTAGGAAGTGATCACCATCTCATTATAGCAGTTTTGAAACTTAAGATTATGGCAATACAGAAGAGGGAGAATAATAAAAAGAAGAGATATGACGTTATTAAGCTAAAAAACGAGGAGAAACGAAGAGATTTCTTATTGGAGCTGAGAAATAGATTTAACGCTCTGAGAAATGAAGAAGAACAACAACAGCAAGAACTAAAGACTGTGAATGCAGAATGGAATCAAATCAAAGAGAAATATACTAGGAAATCTGTGAGGAGACGCTAGGTTACAAAGAAAGAAAAAGAAAGGAATGGATATCGGATAGCTCGTGGAGCATGATCGAAAGAAGGAGAAGACAAAAGGGGAAAGTAAATGCCTGTAAAACAAGAGGGCAGAAGTTGGAAGCCAAAAGGGTATATGAAGAGATAAACAAACTTACAAAGAAAAGATTGAGACAGGATAAGAGAAGCTATATAGAAAAACTAGCAGAAGAGGCACAAGAAGCGAATAATAGTGGAAATATAAAAGAGCTATATAATATAACAAAGAAGCTATCTGGAAAATATAGAATACAAACCAAACCAATGAAAGATAAAGAGGGTAAACTATTTACACTGGAAAACAGCCAACTGGCAAGGTGGCAACAACATTTCCAGGAAGTACTAAATGTAATGGTGGAAGAAAATGAAGATGAGAGAGACCAGGAAAGACAACAATATGTAGAGAGAGAAGAAGAAAATGAGGAATACGTACAAGAAACGGAAATATCAACAACTCCACCTACAAAGCTGGAAATTGTACAGGCAATTAAAAAAGCAAAAAATGGAAAAGCACCAGGATGGGATAACCTTCCAGTAGAGGTCTACAAGTGTGACCCACTTCTGGCAGCTGACATAATATATACTCTGCTAGAGAAGATATGGAATTCAGCAACTCTCCCTGAAGATTGGAAGAAAGGAGTTCTAATAAAACTTCCCAAAAAAAGGAGATCTCGCCAACTGTAATAATTGGAGAGGGATAACACTACTTTCGACTTGCAGTAAAATCCTATCTAGAATAATCCTGAGTAGAATAAGTAACCATGTTGACAGAAAACTTAGACGTGAACAAGCTGGTTTTCGTAAAAACAGGTCAACTATTGACCAGATGAGCACCCTAAGGATTATCATTGAACAATTTACAGAATACCAAGAAACTCTATACCTACTCTTTATAGATTTTGAGAAGGCATTCGACTCTGTAAAGAGAGAGGCAATTTGGAATGCCATGAAAGAATATAATATTCCATATAAAATCATAAAATTAGTTCGAGCCATGTATGAAGGATACACTTGCCAGGTTGAACACCAGGGAAAGCTATCAGAGCCCATAAAAATCAAGAATGGAGTGAAACAAGGGTGCTTGCTGTCACCAATACTTTTCTTGATGGTATTGGACAGTGCTTTGAAAAAGACGGTAAATAGAGGAAGAGGTATCCAGTGGAAAATTAATTCAAGATTGGAAAAACTTGATTTTGCAGATGATCTATGTCTACTAGCTCAGAGTTTTAAAGACATAGAAATAAAATTAAATGATTTAAAAGTTGAGGCAAGAAAAGTTGGATTAAAGATAAATACCTTAAAAACAAAAGAGATGAGAATTAATTATCAAAATCAAAACAAGGTAATGCTAGATAGTAGAGAAATAGAAAGAGTGGAAGAATTTACATATCTAGGTAGTGTGATGACAACAAATGGCGGTACAACACAAGATATTGAAAACCGCATAAGAAAAGCTAAAGGAGTTTTTGTCCAACTCAATCCAGTATGGAGATCTACAGCATTGCTAATAAAAACAAAGCTAAAAATTTACAACTCCAATGTTAAATCAATTTTGTTATATGGCTGTGAAACTTGGAGCATGACTGAAAGCGACAGGAAGAAAATACAAACTTTTACCAATAGATGCTTGAGAAGAATTTTAAGAGTGAAGTGGCAAGATAGAATAAGAAACGAAGAGATATGGAGAAGAACGAAACAACAACCTATGGATATCCAGATGAAAAGAAGAAAGTGGAGATGGATAGGTCATGCCATAAGGCAAGGGGGCATCGCAGCAGAGGTAATGGAATGGAATCCGCAGGGGGCGAGAAGGAGAGGAAGACCCAGAGTTACATGGAGACGAACGGTGGAGAAAGAACTAGAGAGGGTGGGAATTGTATGGAGAGAAGCGAAGAGAGAGGCATTGGATAGATCGGGCTGGAGATCATTCGTTGAGGCCCTATGCTCCACCTAGGAGTTGATGGAAATAAGTCAAGTCTATAAAAGGTCATATACATCTAATACAATTAGAGTATATATGTAGGGAGACTGAATCACAGATTTTAGGTATGCCAATACTATTGTAAATTTTAAATATTCTTTTTCTATTTACACTTCACTAAATTTACATAAAATAAAGCAATAACATAAAGACACAGCATATGACTTATAACTTTTGAAGTTTATTGATTTCATCCAGGGATTTTTCTCTTGGTGTATAATTTTAAATGATCATTACTTTTAGAAAATGCAAAGATTATTAAGTGCTGAAGAGACGGTGCAGGCAATGGGACTAGACAGTGATCTACTAAGATCGGACGAAGACAGTATGAGTGATTCTGAAGGAAGCTTGGGTGATTCTGATGAGGAATGTGTTCAAGGAGATGAAATCATTGAAGATTTCATTCCAGATAATCCACCAGAATCCCAAGACCTTGATGATCATACAAAGACATCGCTGATCATAATTTAATTTTAAACTTTACTATGTAAAATGTGTTACTTCAATTTTTTTTACATTTGGAATATGAGGTAATTCCTGAACTTCCTGGTATTTTGTTTATTGTTATTATCCCCATCTCTTGTTTTGCTTTCATCAATGTTTGCTACCGGTATTTAATTTTGCTTCCTTCCATTTTCCATTTACAGTAGACCAACATGGAGACAAATAATAATGGCTAGAATTTTCATTATTTCAGGTACTTGGAAGTTTTGGACACATAACTTCTACTCCATGCATATACTTTCCAAAAAATAGGTGCCAGTAAAAGATAATGTTTTAATTTAAATTTATCTTCTGTTTGGTTTGCAAAACTTCATCCTACATAACATCATCTTCAGGGCCCAATCATCATCTGATGCTGTAGTGAGATACTTCTCACCAAAGCCACCTTATATAATGTCCACAGGGAAACAGGAATTGATTGGCGAGTGCCACTTTCTCTGATGTCATTAGGGATTTTGTAAGAGCTAACGTTTGTGCTACAAAAAGTATAATCAGAACAGTTTCTGACTTCATGCAATTTTTTTCATTTCTCATAACTTCTATTTATTTTCTAGGTCTGAATTGCTGCTTTTGTTTTGAGTTCATGAATAAGAGTTAATTCATTTCTTATTTCATATGATAGCTTTCAGAAACTCTTTGAGAACAGCCAAGGATATGTTCCTAGCTGTTGCATTATTATATTAAATTTTTTCTTTGATTATGGAATTCATAAATGTAGTTCTCCCTCTGTCCCAAAATATGGTATACATTTCAACGTTTTCTTTGTATTGAAATGTATACCATATTTGGAACAGAGGGAGTATAACTTTTGTAATATGTTCCAGGTGGTTATAATTAAACTTTCCCTATAAACGGCTTCCTGCAGCGCAAACAGGTGAACGGAATGCAACGAAATTTTGTATATGGGCTCACGAGATGCGCTCACAGAAATTCAAAAAAAAATTTTTAGTTTCAAAATGTCCACCAGAGGGCGCCTTTTTGGGAAAAACGTGAAATTTAACACAATAAACGACCAAAACGGAATACAGAAACAATATTAACACTGTCCATCGACTTGAAATTTTGCAGGTGAATGAGGGTGGTCATGTGGATCACCTTTCCCTACATCGTCCTGGACACGATTAACAACTGCTCCTCTTGTGCAATTTTGTCCTAATCTGTTCTTGTTGTGCAAACTGAACCGTTTTTTTTTCTCCCTTACCTTTACTTAATGTGGTTCGATGACAAGGTGATCAGAAACTAGTCATTAATATTGTTTCGGTATTCCGCTTTGGTCGTTTATTGTGTTAAATTTCATGGTTTTCCAGAAAAGGCACCCTCTGGTGGACATTTTGGAACTAAAATTTTTTTTTTCGAAATTCCGTGAGCGCATCTCGTGTATAGCCCGTATACAAAATTTCGTTGCATTCCGTTCACTCGTTTGCGCTGTAGGATGCCGTTAATAGGGGAAGTTTACTTATAATCACTTGGTATAACTTCGGTATAATTTCTATGAAGATTATGGTGTAATGTATGATTGTAAATGTTTTATGTATGTGATATTTATGAATAAAACATAATCAGTGTTATTTCTAAAATCATGAAGGTAATTCTGAAAATGTATCCTCAACCAGTAAATAAACTATTCAAAAAAAACTCAAAATTCATCCAGGGCGACCACTCATTTTTTCAAAAATATTATAGGAATTATAGGAGAAAGAAAAAAAATATATAGGAGATTTATAGGAGAAATATATCTTTATTTAAAAACAGCATATCTGTGCATACTATACTATTATATTATTGGGTTAGCTATATATGTATTTTTAAGGCTTCCTCTTCTTAGTCAGGCCAACAAGATTGTCCAATTTTCTCTTTCTACCTTCAACTTCACTTAATATTGGTGATGCCCCATATAAGTTGTAACCTTGAAACTTGAATCAATTGAATAAATACCATAGCTGAATATACTGTCCAAATTTCATTCATCTAACAAAAGTCCTTCGTGGTGTTGGGATTTTTTTTTCCACCAGTGTATTATTGGTATGGCTATATATGTATTTTTAAAGCTTTTTCTTCTTACTCAGGCCAACAAGATTGTCCAATAATTTTCTCTTTCTACCTTCAACATCACTTTGTTGCTTTCTAATATCTGCTAACTTCTTATGAGCATCAGTGTTTTTCTTTTCAGCTGCCGATATCATCATCTCAACTACTGCCACTTTTTCCATATTCTTTCTTTTCACCGCTTCTGTTAGCATTTTCATACCTTCCTCTTTAGCAGTCTGAGAAGTCTTAACATCAAACATAATTTCAGTCTCCTTCTGTTTTAGGGAATCTTCCTTGTCCTTCAGTGATTGAGCATCCTTCTTTTGTCTTTCTTGTAACTCTTTATTTGCTCGAGCAGGTTCATGTTCCTTTTTGGACTTTTCCTCTTCCTCAGTTTGTTTTCTTTTTTGCTCTTCTAATCTCAACATATTAAATCTGTGGGCAGAGCGGGCCACAGAAAGAAGGTCTTTACTTATTGACACGCACTGTGCTTTTCCATCATGTGATTTTACGACATCTTTCAGCAATCTGAGAGAGCTAATAGTTCTGATCTCTAAGTTATTCCTCTGATCAGTGACAATCAGCCCATTTTCTGAAAATCCTCTTTCCACAGTAGTGTTACCATGAGGTAGTACAAGCACAGCCCTTATGAATTTTGAAATTAAAGGGAACTTCCGATTGTCTAGTCCAGTTGCCCAAAACTTATCAATTCTTTCGGCTGGTGAGAACGATGGTAACAACAGCAAGCATTTCCACTCATCTATGCAGCGTGCAACATCATTCATTCCATCCAAATGCTCCTTCATTTTACTAGCAATCCTGTGGATTTCTGCACTGCTAGAAAGTTCACTGGATTTTAGAGGATTCAAACAACGAACATCCTTCAAACTGTTATCAAAGAGAAGTTTTTCCAGCAGGTACTCTGTTACAGTCACATAAAACTTTCTTATCTGTCTAAGTAGCTTGGGCTCCTGGTTTTTCACCTGTTTTAGAGTTTTCCTCGTCAATTCACCAATTACTAGTTCAACATCCTCCAACTGATTTGCTCTAACTTTAAATTCCACGTTAGCTACACATTCATTGCCACGTATAGCTTCCAGCTTCACAAATTTCAGCATTAAAGACTGGAAAATTTTCGTAAAATGGTCGTACAGCAAATGGATTTTAGGGGTTTCACTTTGAAAAAGTGTCAAGAATTCCTCAAATATGGGCAACACATGTATTAAGAAATGACAGATAACCTGAGTTTCCTTTCCATTTTCCATAGGTAGCACCTTCCTGCATATTCTTTTGAATCGAGCACAGGTTGGCTGATTTTTTTCAGATGAGCTGAGGTGCTTGAAGTAACCACATAAACTTGCCCCTGATCGATCAATCGTTCCAATGCTGGTCCTAAACTTACCCAACGTGAGGGCACATGCTTCATGGGAAGGAGGATAGGCATCTTCATTTCTTTCTGTAGGTTTTGCAAGTCTTCACGGCGGACTGAAGACTGTTTAAAGAAGAAGTGAAGATCTACAGTAAGTTCTTCAATTTCAGTCCCAAATGCAAGCAAAGCCTTATGGAAGGCATTATGTATTTCATGCAGATTGCATGTTCCAATGTCTTTAAGTCCAGGTAAATTTAACACCCTGAGCTTTGAGGAAAGCAATCGGAAAACTTTTTTATTGACATTAGGTCCATCCGGGCCCAGTGATAAGAAATACTTCAAGTCAAATTTGTCCATTTCAAGATTTCGGATAATTGTCTCACTTATATCCTCACCTTTTGCATGCCCAAATGTAATGGACTTATAAAAGTGAGTAACGACTTCATTCTTCGCATTGCTCCAATACCTGACATGCAAATCAAGTTGCTTTTTTACTTGTACATTTGTAGTTTCATCATAGTGCACAGAAAATGGCGATTTTGACTCATTAATCTCTTTAACCAACTTTGTTAGAAAACAGGTGCCAGTCCGTCACTAACCAAATATGCTTCGTTTGTTCTCCCCATTTTGAAATCTTGGGTAATTTTGCTATCAGGAAACATTGCTTGAAATAACTCTGAACAATTATCAGATGAGCGGAAGTTATAGTCACTGTGAGCACCATGCATAGCCCACAAAATTTCGGCATTTGTAACGTTATCATCGTGAATCTGTAGTTTAAATTCATTTGTTTCAATCCTACTTTGTTTCGAGGATGCCGCAACTTTAGCCTTTTCAGTGTGCTTTATACCTTTGGCGTGTTGTAATACTTGGTCGATTCCAGAATTTTCGATGGAAATAACTTTGCTACAGATCATACATGCAACTTTGTGTTCATCTTTTTGATCACGTTTACACCAAGAATCGATTACGTGTCCATTAGAATCCTTTTCAGTTAGCCAAGCTTCTTGAAATTTCATCTTATATGGCGCTATATCAGCTAAATTCGAATAAACGAATAGAAAAGAAATGTATATACTTAACCTTTTCGATCAAAGTAACGTGAATCACATGCTGAATACCCATTTACCTTTTCATGTTGTTGTTGTTAATTGCTGTGAAGCCCTCGTAGATAGACTATTTAGCTTATATTTATGTCACTACAGTAATTTCCACACCTTTTCATGTCTGAGAGGGAAAAAGCGCGCGTTTCCTACCATGTGATGATGACAACACGAAGAAAACGGCTGCATTGGGAGGAGTCCGCATTGGGATCAACGATATAAAATGAGTATAGGGAGAAATATCAAAACATAAACATTGAATATCCGCCATCTTTTGAGGGCATCGAGACCCGTGGCTGCCATGGCTCTGAACTTATCCCATTGTTATACAATACATCCAAACACGCAACAACTCGTTACCATCGTTATACAGTAACAAGTCGGGCAAAAACGGCGCACTTCGATGAGTAACAGTATAGGATTGCCTTCCTCTTGCCCTCAAAAAATGGCAGCTGTACCCATCATACAATGCGAAGGTATTTTCCCCTATATCGCTCGTGAGCTGCTTACAGCGCCACCACCGTGTCCCCACTTGAAAGCGTGGTGGCCATTGCTGTCGTTGGCAAAAAATGCTTTCATTGTAAGTTTACGTGATTAGTTTGTGTAGGCAAACACAGTAAAACTCAATGCGATCTCTTGTTCTGCTTCAAATTGTAGTATAGATATATTAAAGGTTCACCACGTACCTTTCACAGGGGCATTTTTATCTTTCTGCGGCTTAGAATGTTTTTCCTCATGTAAAAATCCTGATCATCATTTATATCGTAGTTGGTTGATTCATAAAAGATGTCTACATCCAACGATGTAACCGTTGTTTCAGTGATACCAGAATGATTGTTTATAGGTATTTATGAAATTATTTACCGCACTTATTCGTGTAGATAATGCAAAAATATTTGACATTATAAAGCATCTAAATTTGGCAGAGGTCACATAAGAAATTTCAGACTGCAAGCACGATATTGGGTGAGTGGGGCTTCTTAGCTGGCGATGTTGTTTTGCCAACCACAGTAATGGTACCAACAGTAATAATAGAGATTAGTTCCACTTTTCACCGCTATCAAATTGCCCCAATGATGGCAGCGATCTACTCATTTATATCGTAGAGAGCCTAGAAAGAGCCTCCTCTTTCTAGGCTCTCTATTATATCGTTGATTGGGCTGCCCTCTAGTGAACAAAAAAAAAAATAATAATAAACAATTTACAAGTCGTTTTTCTCCCCGAAACTTTGGTAAATATATTTTGTTGATGCGTTTAAGAAAATATAGGAAATATAGGAATTTTTTGCAAAATATGGGAATATATAGGAGGGGGAGGGAAATATAGGAGAATATAGGAATTATAGGAGGAGTGGTCACCCTGCTCATCATTTCGTTTCATAAGTATTTTTATAAAAATAAATATTACTTACTATTATGTAATTACTTACTAAGATGTTATTTCAAGCAGCAAACTTCATATAAATTAAATAAACTTATTAATGCCAAAACCCTATGTGAATATGAATCTGCAACCGAGGACTTAAATTTATAAGTAGAAAGGGTTCATTTCTTTAGTCTTAACCTAAACTGAATATTACCCGTATCTTCAAATACTTCTAGAAATTAAAATAATTTATATAAATATTACTATTGAAATCATTTGCATGTTACATTTCTCAAAACAGGATAGAGAATTAAAATAGCAATTTTTAAAAAATAATTAAATATTAAAAATTCGCGTTTTGATTATTATAAACAATGCTTTTCTAAATAAAATAAAACTTGGAATTATATTTGTAAAAGTGACATGATTATTGTATAAAAATAATCAAGAAACATATGATTTCCCTGCAGGGCTTTCATTGAGTTTACTATAACAAGGGCCATGTTCAAGAATCTCAACTTCCCGTGTGATGCTATCAACAACTGGTTCAAGTATCATTCGTTGGCACCGCCCATTGTGTTCAAGAATGCAGCCGATTCAACATGAACTGCCCCGCGGCATCAACTGCACCCACCCCCCTATCTCAACCAAGGGCAGGAAGAAGAGGTGACAGCTACCAGCTCAAGGGCAGAGTGGTCAAGGTCCTTTCTTCTCACTCTTTCCCCTGCTACTCACTCTTGATCTAACAAGATGGTGTTCGTATGCCTTAAATGTAAAATGCCATATAAAGCAAATAAATGTGCTTTAGCTTCGTATGAAAATTTAAATCGTCATCAGTAATAAATTGCAACTGAATAAACAAACTTTTTAATTTAACGCATAATTTCATTTTTGCAATATTTCATTCACCTAAGAAATAAAATAAATTAAATTTGCACAGGCTTCCCACATTATAAAGAAAAAAAAATGAAAACAATTAAAGTTAATAAAAAAAGAAAAATTCTTTAATATCTAAGTATACTGAAAAATAGTTATTCAGAACCAAATAATTTATTTACAAATATTGTTCGTCTCAATGAGAGCAGTCTATACAAGTCTAATTAATTGACTGTTTGAATAAATTTATCGCTTGCATGAATGCTACAGTCATTTGTTCATTTTTAGAAAAAAATTATTAAAAGGCTTAACTAATTATGAAGGCATATTAAAGTGTGTTAAATATGTATTATAGTTTCTGGAGGAATTAGCTACACAAAATTGGTCACTTACGTAAAGACGGATTTTTTTTTTTCAAAATTTCAAGTAATCTTATAGAATCATGAGTTTTTAAGTGTATTTCCGAGAAAAAAATTTTTTGAATCACGCAATATGTAAAATAAATTAAATAATATGTAAAAAAATAATTAATAAATTTTTTTTTATCTAAGACCATATTTTTCTATCGAAAATTTTTTATTTATATATATTTTTTATTTATCTGTAATATATGTTAAAACTACAGTATAAAACATTAAAAAACAGTACATAAATTTATTGTTTTAATCAAAGCAAATGCAAATTTATCACAGCGCTTCTTTTCTCATATCCATACTGCTTAATTTTCTATAATTTTTTAATTTGACACTTCTACAACGTCATCCTCAAAATAACCTAATATTTCTTTTTTTTTTTTCTTCTTTATCTTTTCTCAGTTTTAATGTTCTGTCATATTTTTCTACTTCTATGTTCATTTTGTGTCCGTCCCTGTACTTTTTTTCATAGGCTCTCTGTACTCTTTTATTTTAGTGACCTTTTTATTATTCGATACTATTTTACAGGGTGACTAGCGACCGGGCTTTGTCAAAAAAATTGTGTAACCGGGAACGGTCAGGGTTTTTCAGGGATAATTTTTTTTTTTTTCCCCCAGGGAATTTTCTGAAACCATTTTGCTAAACACCCTATCATTCCTAAACTTTTTTATAATTTTAATTTTGTATGTAATATCCCATTGCATTATTTTTTGTCGCCCTCTTATTACCTCCTATTTGTCCTCCTTCCTGGCCTATCCCAACACGTCTTCAAATTCCTCTTCTGCTTTTTCAGCCAATACAGTCTTACTATATATAAAGACGTCCTTTAGTGCTTTTTTCATGACTTCAGGACTCTATGACTAATTCTCTAATATTCTAATTGCCTTTAGAGAATTATCCTTTTTGCTTTGATAAAGGATAGTCTCTATCCGAAACGTCAGCTTTTTATTTGATTTTATATTTCTAGTTTTATTTTGATTTTACTTATTATTTATTAATTATTTTGTTAATTGTTAATTATTATTTTATTTTTTATTTTTATTTAATAACTATTATTTATTGTATTCCAGGGTTTTTGTGTCTCGTCCTTTTCTCTTATAAATATCCGTTCATTTTAAAATATCAGTAATGAAGAAGCGAACTCAGCCTAATTCTTATCTCGATGCTTAGAAACATCTTCTTCTTCACATTTCAAACAACCTTTGCATCACATGCAAAATTAGACTGGCTATCAGAGGCCCGGGGTGCGATCTCAAAATAATCTCTTGTGAGCTGGAACGGACCAGTGCCAAGGGGGCCTGAGGCAGGGGGGCCTGGGGTGCATTTGCAACCCTTGGTATATGGCCAGTCCGACACTGATCATGTGATCGTGAAATCCTGTGATCCATGAGCAGTTGTCAACGAGTCATGTGATTTGAGTTCAAATGAGAACAGTTTGCTCTAACAACTGCTGCATGACTAATGCCAACTCCTTTCTGACATCAACCTCAACTGTCGTTGACAATCATGAACACAACCAAGATTCTCACCTGCAGCAGGTGCAGGTGATTTCAATAGTGATTCAGGTCAGTTAAGTGATAACAAATGATGTCATATGGAGTTTTCATGTCAATGCAAACCTTACCTACCTTTATATAAGTATTCATAACAAAAAACATAATTGAAATTTTAAAAATATATATATATATTTTATTGTATACTAGACATTTCACATCAACTTTTGGCTATTTTCATTTTTCCAGAGATAGAAAAAATTTTCTACAATTCACGAAAATAGAACCTTTTCTTTTCATAAAGTTATGATGCATTTCTTTTATTTTTTTTTTAAATAATCGTTATATATAAGCAATAAAAAAAATTATAAATCAAAAGAAAATATATTCCAGTACATATATAAAAAAATTTATAAGCAAAAACGAGCTTTGGTGAAGTCATAAAAAGATATTTTTCATCAGTACGCAAAAGTAGCAATCTTTCCTTAAAAAACGGTCACTGGAAAAAGATTAATGTGGGTGGGCCACCTGAGAGTAGTAGCTGACCAAATCACAGGTATATGGGGAGGTGTAATTAGTTGTTGTAGACAGTGTAAGCATAATTAAATACTATACGATCACGAACGGAAGCACAGCATTAGTAGGGAACTAGTAGAGTAACTGTTTTTAGACCAAGAGTATAAGGTTAAGAATTTTTTTTTGAGTTAATAAACATGCGAAACGAGGAGTTGGTGCGATCACAGATAGACCAATTAATTACGTCACAACCCTATCAATCTCCGCGTTTCATCACAAATGGTGGCATGATGCAGAGCACGATCAACGTACTTTCATCACGTTTCATCACAATTGCACAGCAATGGAAAAACCATCACTGACTTTAGTACCAATGCTTTTTTATGTACTTGAGTATTTGGTAAATGCTTTTTTATTTATCAAATCTACACTCAGTGAAAGAAGGAAAACAATTGATTTGTAAATCCTCATTTATTTACTGTATTAGACATACCGTAAATGCTCGAATGTAAGTCACAAAATTTTGTACCAAATTTTGAGTGAAAAAACAGGGGTGCGACGTTTACTCGAGCCTAGCTAAAATTACCTGTCGATGGGCTGCCTATCGATGTTGATATAGTTTGTTTCGTTACCAGCTGTTGCCATATTTGATTGAATAGCAAACAAGTAGGTATTTTATTCCACTTAAACAGATATTTATTTTATGTATTTATTATTGTTAACAGTAATCACCTATACAAAATTATTTATCTTTGGATAAAATCGAGGAAACTAACTTCGAAGGGGATATAAATACGAATTCGCTTCAGTTTCGCTTCGCATGCTGCCATTTTGAATAAATTAACGAACGCAGCCACGGAGTTGAATTTTGTCCTGATGAACTTCAAACGAAATTAACTTATAATAAACGTCACAGCTCTTAAATTTTATTAAATTAATATGTATTTATTATTTTTTAATCGCCTACAGAATATTATTTATCTTTTCTCTTTACCCTTTGTTCCCAAATCAACATTTTGGTGGGAAGAGAGAGAGAGAGCGGGGAGCGGGATGGGCAATAGGCCTAATGGGCAAGCAGAGAAAGCGGGAGTTGTCATGACAGCGGTTACCTCCCGATTAAAGGAGATGAGAGCGGATATTCCAAGGGGAAAAAATGTGTGAAGAAAAAATTGAGTGCGAGCCAGTGTGAGAGAGCAAAGAACACTCATGTGGCATGAGCTCACGAGAACGTAACAGCAGCCAAGCTATCAGCGTAGCCATGACCGCCTATGATGAGACGAGTAAAGAGCCACGAGACACTCGATGTTGATCGGGAACGAGACAGCGCAGCAGCGGAAGTGAGTGCGCCGACTTAGGCAGCAGGTGTTGCCAACTTACGCGGGGCACAGCGGCAGGGAAGGAAGAGAGAGCGGCTGTTATCGGTAGATGTGGGGGTTTGGGGACGATAAAGCATGACTTCGCCTCCCGAACCCTGCTCTGAGATAAGCGGCCGGCTGCCTCTAACCACTGGGGCTCCGAGCGGCGTGAGTGGCGAGCCTGTAGGCTGGTAGCCCATGGGGTGGTCTCCGACAGCCGGGCTGTTCAGGAGGAGCACGTGCGGATTTCAGCATGCGAGAGTCGGCTTCTCACTTACCGTGGGCGGCATTAAAATTAGGATCTATGTTAAAACAAAGTATTAAAAGTGCAGCAATTCACCGGCGCTTAGGCCTATCGGAATGTACATATTGTCGGCGGTTGTGAGACTACTCTGAAAACGCACTAAATCATCAAAAATACTCAAAACTTTAAAGGAAAAACTTCTGCATTGTGAATAAATTTATTAACGAATTTTAATTAAAATATTAGTCTTAACCTTAGGTTGCTAAATCGTTGCCATAGAAACAACAAAAGGGGGGGGGGAGTTTTACAAGTTGACCTGGAGTGAATAAAATTTAGCAATATAAAGTATTTTGACTAAACGAAACCAAGCACTATACGATCACAATAAAGGCAATTCTTAACTGAAGTTTAGAGGGGTAGGACTACTTAAGAGGGACAACTTGGGTATTGAATTAAAGGTGGGCTGGTGCTTACTTTAATGAAGGGAGCGATGATAGACACCTTAGCAGATAAGTAGGTAATTAGGATTAAACAATTAGCATGGTGGGAAAATAAATTAAGTTAGTGATTCTTGTGGCAAAAAGAGAAAAGAATATCACACCCCATGAGTAAACACTACAATGTAAATGAACTAATTTCCACAATGCATTTAGTTTGTTTGTTTTGATTTTTCAGTGTTGTAATTAGCATTATCGATTATGATGTCATGGCTTGAATTTTAAGGGGGGAAAAATTTTGTATCAAAATTTACCTTAAATTTGGGCGCGCGACTTATAATCGGGCATTTACGGTACTTCAATATAAAGGCACTCACTTCTGTTATTTTTACCTATGAAATGAGTAATTAGCACGATATCATTTTCCTTGCTTTTAATATAAAATAAAAGGAATTATTTGTTTCAAAATAGGTAGGCTAATGACTTGTGATTCTGATTTATCCAGTTCACAGAAACTAGCATTTACCCATAAATTGTTTCATTCATTACTTTTACTGGCACTAATGAATGAAGATTGAAAGTTAAAAATCAGTAAAGTAAGAAGCCAATGCATAATTAATTAAATCTACATGTATTAATAATGAATTACATGTTTTGAAAAATGTACACCTTTTGTTTAGCAATTTTTCTCATCAAAAGAGCTCTATCTATTCTTTTGTTAAAAAGACACAATTTTTGTGCTACATGTATTTTGCAAAAGAATAATTTATGGGGGGGAGGGAATGATGTAGAATATACATTAGGTAATTTAGAACTTTTAATGAGCCACCTGTTCCCAGCAGAGATGGACTTTTACTGCAATTTCAATTTAGGCTTGAAAAATATTCGGGATTACAAATAAGAACATCGAAAATTAAAATATATGTTATAAATTGCTAAGTTATTCCTCTCAGAAAAACAGTTATGAAAAATTGAGTGTAGACAGGGCATTTCAAAAATAATGACCCAATTTTAAAACCTTACATTTCCACAATCACAATTCCCAAATGAATGAAACCTATACCATGCGATTGGCGGTGCTCCAGAGTTTCATATGACTAAAGTCCAAACAAACTGTATCATGAGTTATTGAGAAGATGGCATCTATGCAATAGAAAGTGTACTGTCCGTGCGAGTGCTGTAAATAATCCACAGCTAGCGTATGCTCCACACACAAGAACAGAGTACTGGGTAGTTTGTTCTTGGATAAATGGGAAAGTAATTGGAAAACAAACAGTCAAAGGTTTTGTAAATTTAAATTACACTATTTTACTAATAAACAATAAAAACAGGATACATGTAAATATGGGCCCCCTTGTAAGTATCAACATAAAATTCTTGAGTAATTTACATAAGATTAATAATAAAGAACATCTAGGTAAACACCATTGGGAAAATCATATCCTTAACTCAACTCTCGAGCTCTGATAACTTTAAACTCTGACACATATACAGTGTACCGAATTATGCCTTTTACATTCTTTCGTGCGCATGGTTAAGTTCAACTTAGATGCTAGTCACTTCATTTTGACCCAGAATCACTGCCTCGATTACTAATTTACTGCGGATGCCATCACCAGATGCAATGCAATTGCTACAGACAGTTGCCCCTTGCAACACCTAGAAAGCGTCATGTGCTTCTTTTATACCGCCATCAGAAGAGAAGCACAGTAACCCCTTAACACATGGATACCTTAGGTACGAAAAAAAAAAAAAATCAGACTCTGCACACACTGTGCCCCAGAGGCCTGTGGGGTGATTTCAAACTTGATTCACCTATAAACACCACTCTAAGCACTCATATGCGATGCACGCCACAAACTTCACTTAGTAAACTTACAGGCTTATGTGCTATTTACAGTGTCTAAAACCACCATACCAAACTAGACCACTGCACATGAAACAAATGCTCAGCCTTATAATTAATACAGGTCGAAAGACCTTTTATTCATCTTAAGGTTGTGCGACCTAATGAAACATACAGCGAAATAACAAAGCTTAACATTACGTTTAATGCATTTGTTATCGGGCTTTGCTGCTTTGCACTTGAGGATATAAACCCTCTTAAAACAACAAAAGATCTCGCGCTGCTTATCATACAAAGGGCGTTCAACTCTGCACTCACACCAGTGTAAGTGTGCAGCACTTCGAATGCCGATTCAGAAACCCAATAGTCTTGACTCAGTACATGGAAATAGGTAAACTCCCTTTTCTTTACGCAAAATCCGAAGAAAGTTTCTGCTTCCCCATTTCTTTATCAACACACTTCAGGTAGGGTATTAACAAATAAAGTTGTCTCACCAACATTAGACACTAATGAGGGCAGCGGCTATTATGCCTGAAACAATCTGGGTACAGCTAAACCCATTAATTTAGCTGCGAATTTTGTCCAAGGCAATGCAAAAGGGAAAATTCATCTTAGTCGACGCTGATACACCATATTGGCAGATGAAGCATAAAAAAAAAATTTGATGTCTACTCTAATAAGCGCATTCTATATTTTCTGTCATTTAGCTTCACTCTCCCCTATTATCTCCCTTAGCCTATCTCCTTTAGTAAGTTTTTTCATACAATAATAATATCTCCACAATACCCCACATCTTAACCACACTTACAACAAACTACTTTAAAAGCCCAAAACAAGGACATAACATGTCACAAAAGGATGACTGACGAAACAGTAAATTCTGTGACAGAAGCATTTGGGAAGTAGGTACAATAATAAGTAGAGGGTACATAGTGAATATAATTATGGCAAGTGAAACATAAGCTTATAATTTCTTTAGTAACACTAACCCATTTGCATTATTAAATATAACTATTTGAAATTGGGGCACACTTTTTGAAACATCCTGTATTAAAAACGATGATTTATGGCACATTAAAGAGAACAAGGAAAAGAACCAAAATAAAAAAAAACAAACCCTTTATAATTAATTGATGAGTTGATTTCTTGTATGCTATAAAGCACTTTAATATCCATTACCACTTGTATAGCATTTTTTTTTAAGTGAATTACCATAATAAACTAAAATTATGTCATACCTGAGCAGTAGATTGTATGAAAGGTACTATAGATGGAGAACTGGATGGAACAGGAATTGAAATTGGTTGAATGTCTGATGTAGCAACCATCATTTTATCCTCATTGTCAAAATTAGGAAGACTGTCTTCCTCTTTTATAGGAACATTTTTAAAGATCTGAAACACAACAATGAATCTAAATGACACAATCAAAGGAAACTTTTATCCTTATTCATAATACAATCTCTGAAAATATTAAAGCTTCACTTACTTTTTCATAGTTTTCTATAAGAATCTCCACAACAATATTGCAAAATTTGATGTCCATAATTGCAGCTACACTTTCTTCTTCTGGTCTAAAAAGTGTAGGCCCAAAACAGACGCCAAGATTGGAAACTGTCATTAAGTTCTTGTCAGCCTTTGAAGCTATACTAATGGGGGGAAATTATTGTAGAAATATATTGAAATGAAAACATGGAAGAAAAGAAAATTTCATATAAAATTATGATGCACGTCCAGAAACAAGAACCAGTTGTGTCTATCAGCCTTGTAGATGACACAGGTGCCCCGCTTACCATATGTAGTCGTTTTTCTGTAGAACATGTGCATTTTGCTGTTCTATGAAAAATTGCTCATTGACATTGGATGTCAAAATCAAAAATCCCACTACTTGTGAAATGAGGTTTAAGTAAGAGAACACAAATGTGCATGATGAGAAATTAAATATAAGACCTCTTTAGTGAGGAACAATGCTAAAATTTGGGAAAATGGACAATTCACAATTTCTGAATTGCATAAACAGTTTCAACAGGGACTTGTTCTTTAATGGAAGAAATAACGGAGCAACTCCATTACAAAAGGCTATGTGCCAAATCAACAAACATGCTGATGGATACCCACAGCAGATTTTTGGGGTGCCTGTATGAAGGGACTGATACATGAGATGTATTTATCAGGCTCTTATTTTCTAGCCATCCAGATCAATTAGTCCAATGATAATTGGTCTAATGACAATTTGTCCAATGCTGGTTGGTACAAATGCCAATTGGTCTAATGACAATTTGTCCAAAGCTGATTGGTACAAATGCCAATTGGTCCAAAGGATGATTTGTCTAAAACACTAACAGCCACATTCATCCACAAGGGCTAATACCAGGTGTGTTCAAGTTATAAGGTCTCCAAATTTTTTTCTCTGCATTGAGAGTAAGTAGAAAGATCCGGATGCTTTTAAAATTTTGTGGGAAATATTTCGTCTTTACTAACATAGATGGCAGCGCTATACCATGAACGGCGTGAATACCGTGCACGTTGCCGCGAACAATGTCTCATATACTTAAAATGGCGAAGTTTAGTTTACAAGATCAACGTGTAATAATTCGTTTTCTGCACTTGCAGGGTGAAACACTCATCGAAATTCATCACCAATTAAGTGAGATATGCGATGAAGGCGTTATGAATGTTACAAATGTGCGTTCATGGGGGCGAAAGTTTAAAGAAGGTTGAGAATCACGTGAGAATGAACCGAAGCAGTCTCGACCACGAACCAGCCGGATGGAAGCCATGATTCTCGTGTGGAACAAGTTGTTATGGAAGACCGTCGCTTAGGTGTGCAAGATATTGCCTCTAAGCTTGGCATTTCCGTGGGGTCTGTGGAGTCCATTTTGCATGATGAGCTGAAAATGCGGAAAGTTTCTTCAAGGTGGGTCCCGCGAATGCTGACCGACGAACACAAGTCTGCGCGGGTGGCAATTTCTCAGCAGATGTTGACACGTGATGCAGCAGTGAATGGTGTTGTCTTTTCATCAGTTGTGATGATGGATGAGACGTGGGTTCCATTTTTTAACCCCAAAACGAAACGCCAATCTTCACAATGGAAACACACTGACTCACCACCACAGAAAAAATTTCGAGTCACAGCCTCTGCTGAGAAAGTTATGGTGGCCATGTTTTGGGACAGCGAAGGCGTAATCCTCACGCATTGTGTTCCAAAGGGTACAACTGTTACAGCTAATTCACACGAAAATGTTTTGAGAACAAAATTCCTTCCAGCATTGCATGAGAAACAACCAAACAAGACTGGACGGGTGCTATTTCATCAAGACAACGCCCCTGCTCATCGGGCACTCCTAACTCAGCAGTTTCTTCTAAATAACAACTTTGAGGTGGTTTCCCATGCTCCATACTCACCAGACCTCGCTCCTAGCGATTTCTGGCTTTTTCCAATCATGAAGGACACTCTCCGTGGCCGCTCGTTTTCCAACCGAGCTGCCGTTTCTTCAGCGATTTACCAGTGGGCAAAACAGCCATGGAATCGTGTTGCCGCCGTTGTGAAAAATGTGTTAGACTTCACGGTGATTACGTCGAGAAGTAACAGTAGTTACAATTTTCTGGGTTAAATATTTTGTCAGAAAAAAATTTGGAGTTCTCAGAACTTGAACAAACCTCGTAATTGAATCAGCGATCAGTGCTACTTTTTGTATTCACCATGACAAAATTCTTGGATTCATTTATTTGATTTAGGCTATCTGAGGATTACCTCTCATACTGCGAATTAACGGATGCACAGTTGAAACATAATAGAACAAGTTGTTGTAGTACCCGCACTAACAACAATTAAGGGTTTCTTCATGAATTTGATTTAAGAAGAGACGACTTGAAAAACTGTTTTCGGTTAGAAAGGATGACTTAACTTGTTTAGATCGTTTAAATTTTTATTGTCACTACATATTGCATAAAGCATTTGTCGAAAACACAATGAATATAATTGCCTTTATATAGGCATTTGCAATTCAAAAGAAAAATGAATAACTGCGTTTCAGCTTGCACATCAAAATATATCTATAAAAATATGTGAATATTATCAGTGTGTCATAACGAATCAGACAGAGTCCTACAAAGAATCATGAATTAGCCCAAGAATCAGTTAATTTGTGGGGGGAGGGGGGTACAAACTAAATGGAATCCTGAATCTTAGATTAAATGATTCTAGTAATACTTGGTTAGTTAATATGGCTGCAAGACCTTTTAAGGACCAAAAAATTTTGACTGAATACAAAAAAAAAAAAAAATACATTGCTCAAAGGAAAAAAAAATACAGTGAATTTTTTGTACGCTAAATATAAATATTCAGAACCTTATTTTGCACAAAATATATATGATCCTGACATGAACATAATTTTCTTAAATAATGTTGGAATGACTTGTATTTATAAAAGTTTTCGTTTAAAAAATACAAATAGTATTTTCAATATTTTTATGTGTAATTTATAAATAATTTAACAGATTTATAAAATATGACCGATAATGTTCAAAAGTAAATACATGTATACTGTATTCCAAATATTGCCCTTCATATACGGGGTGATTTAAAATAGTAACCATGATGGACATAGCAGAAATGCTTATCCATTTGCAACAGAATCTCTCATTTGCATAAGAATCTCTCATAGAAGAAGAATGCAAACTATGTCACCAGATAAAGAATCTCTCATAGTTTGCATTTGCAACAGGCACAGTGGTGGCATACTTGTAGATTTTACTGCTGGAGGGCAGTTATTACGAAACCATGGCATTCACAGGTGAACACAAAGCTTTCTGCATGTTCAGGTCATCTGACCTAACCCCATGTGATTTTTTCATGATTTTTTCCTGGCATCAGTAGTAAGTAATGCCCTGATTCCTGTCTGTTTCGATTGGTTGAACGAGTTTTATTCATTTAGACATTCGCCAATTTCCTTTTTCTTTCATGCCGGGCACTATAGTATCACATTAACTATGAAAAAAATTGCTGTCCAATTCAAGAGTATGGAAATTATTTCTTTGTTTGCTTGAAGAAAGCCAACAAGAACCCATACAAGAGCAGAAGCAAGGAAAATGGATAAAGATCAAAAAAAAAAAAAAAAAAGAAAAAGAATAAGGATCATACAAGAGGTACGGTAAAATGCTTATTATGCCTTATGCATTACAGTGTTAGACAATCATCAGAGGCAAAAACAGCTACAGAGGGTGAGTTGTCTGTGACCTGAATTTATACAGAAAGGAACATATGAAGTGTGAATATAATTGGTAGAAAAGCAGAGAGAGAGGCATGAATTTACCAATAATGCGAAGTGTGATATGACTGGCAGAGAAGCGGAGGGAAAGATAATGAGATGGACCTAGTAGTGAACTATCGTGACGTCATCTGGTCATGGGTTCTGTGTCTGCTTCAATGAGGAATTCTAGGAGTTCATCTCTTTTGAAGGTGGTCTCGTTGTTTAGTAAGTTGTTGCAGTCCTTTTGGTATTGTCTTCTTATTTCCATCTATTCGTGGATCAGGATATTTGCTTTGTTAGCATTCCTCCAGAGCATACTCATGCATTCTTTCAATGGTAGCATTCGATGTTTGTGCTTGACGAAGTGGTCAGCATAGATGGACTTTTTATCATTTTCTAGCCTATGTTCTTTGAATCTCTTCTGGAATAGCATGACGTGGATCCTATATAATAGGCGTTGCAATCAGGGCATGCAAGCTTGTAAACACCTGGTTGTTTGTAGATGTCCTGTTCACTTTTCTTCTTTTTTGAGGTTGAATAGGAACAGGTTATTGTGTTTCATTCTAAAAGCGACTCTAAGGCCTATTCTTTGAAGATCTTTGCAAGCTTGTAGGTTTCAGTTCGAAGAAATTGATGTTGGTTAGGTTTATGACCTTGCTGATCTTGTTCGGTGACTTCGTTGATCATTCGAGGTGTGTGAATTTGGTCGTCATCCTGTTGTACTTTTCTGTCTTCAGTTTGTTAATTGCGTCATCGATCGATTCATGTATTGAAAGGAAGATTGCGGGTGAGGTATAGTTAGACAACCGATATGGCAACCGTCTTGTGCTGTGTGGGATGGTTAGAGTCTAATGGGATGATATTAGCCATGGTGGAGAGTTTTCTAAATACCTTGAATTCTAGGTGCTATGCCTCGATGATTCTAATGATGCTGGCATCTGAAAAGTTGATGCGTTGCTCTGTTTCTTGCTCCAAGGTGTATGTTATGGAATGGTGGAAGTCATTGAAGGCTTTTGTATATCATTGCAAGTGCTTCTGCGTTTATCATAAATAATTAGCGTATCGTCTATGTATTGCTTGTAAGTAATGATTGTTGCGTCCTGTATCATTTTGTCGATCTTTGGCTCTTCAATAAACTGTAAGACTATTTCTGAGATTATCACACTTATTGGGGATCCCATGGCTATTTCGTCTGGAATGACAAAGAAATCATTGTAGAATGTGAAATAGTTTTGTCCATGTAGAAGTCCTAATAGAGTCTTCAAATGTCAGCACGCTCCTTAGGGCCGATTGTTGTTGCTTTTAGTGTCAGGTTGATAACGATGAGCGTTTCGGTAAAAGGGACATTCGTATGGAGGTTACTATGTCCAACAATATTAATTTCATATGTACTTCTATCTTGATATCTTGGAGATGACTTAGTATGATCCTGCAATTGTTGATGATATTGTGACGGTTTTTCTACGGGGTCCTTACTCTAGGCAAGGTTCCTCAAACCTTTAGCTAACAATGCTAAGATCTAAGACGCTTCAGCGTTTTACTTATATTTAAATAATGCCAAAACCCACTTACCTTTTGTATACCACCACCCCTTTAACCAGTCATTCAAAATAATATACCCCACCCCACTACTTCCTTTTCTATTTAATAACTTCGGGGCATCAATCTTCTCTTAATTGGCCTAATCGTGATCGTATAGTGAAACAAAATCGTATAGCAAATGTATTCAAATAAACCCAACTTTCCACCTGAAATATCATGAATTACTCCCTATTACTTAAATTATACACGTATTTAGCAACCAGAATGGAATCGAGACATAGCATTTACGCTTTACCATGAATAATATGATTTAATAAAACAATTGAATATAAATATCATTAATATAGTTCAAAAAGAATCAAAATGAAATAATTGGATCAATTTTCAGATAATATTAAGCAATGTAAATTATGACTAATTCCCTTCTTACATAAATCTGCTACAATTGAATTCTCCTTAACTCTAATCAACCTTCTATAATTGAATATAATAAATTCTGTTTAATTTAACTAATTTACATTAGACATGTGCTCTTAACATAAAATTTTCCTTCTAATTACTATCATTAATTAAAAGTTCACCTTTCCTGTACTAAATAACAGTCTTATATCTAATTATTGATTCTGCTTCTTATATGAATCACACGCTAGCTTTAACACTGAATTAAGCACATCGCGCGGGCCCAGTTATAAAAGTACAGTACTTATCTTTGTCGTAGACTGCAGCATCCACCTTTGGTTCGGCCGAACTTTACTAACACCTGTTGCCTGAAGACGATTGTCACCCACAGCTTCTCAGTTGTCACTGCGCCGATCCACGTGGTTTCCCGACGGATTCCTTGATCGCCGAACTCGTCGATACCTTCCTCAGCTTAGAGCTATAAAGCCGCCTTGCTAAAAACCCCCGCAAGACTCTTTATTCCCACTCTATCCCACTGATAGGCACCGGATCGCTGGTTGACCGTTGTTCACGTAAACCACCACAGTACGCCTTCCGTTGCTGCTGTGTACATCCGTGCACCTGCTAACATTAGCTTCGCATCGTCCGCACCACTCACCACCGCCTTTTACTGCATTCCTACTTTCAAGGCAGTCACTGTTCCTTTTCATTGCTGATCGTGATCGACCTTTTATCCTCAATCATTGTTAGTGGCACTGCATCTCTAATGTCTAATAATCCCTTCAATTTAACTAATTTTTCTTACGATACCCCGGCACTCTGGGATAGCTCCTTGTCCTTTTATTTCCTAGAAAAGATTGTTCCGTCGGTATTTCTTTTATCTCACCCCTTATACTCTAGCTCCCTTTCTTCGATATTCTACTCTCCGATTTATTATTTCAATCCCCCCCTTTTTTCTCTTATCAGACAAGGAGTGTTCCCGGATGCCGTTAATCCCCAGAGCACATGTCTAGAAAGGCCTAATATTGTAATTTTAATTTTGTTGATTCATTCCAAAACAAATTATGGAGAAAAAAAATAATAAAAGAATAAAATATTATAATTCTTGCGTTTGTTTGTAATGTTGCAGAAATACAATAATGATTTTGCTTGATTTCTTATAATTACCAATTTAAGTCTCTATTGTTCCATTAAGTTGCCAAATCGAGTGTAATTATGTTATCCCCTTCCCTTTCTATTTCTTAGCGATTTCAATTTGTATACGATTAATTTTGTTAATGACAGATAGATATGGGTTGCTTCAAGCCATATCTATGTGTACATATTTTATATGTCACAATATATTTAATGTTTAGTGGATAGTTTGAACTTGACCTTTTTAGCTATATAGTAGAAGATTGAGTTGCTGCAACTGACTATCAGGTGGATGGGTTGCCAGCTTTGTGTATTTTTATCTGTATTCTCAGCTTTGGTGGTTGGGGTTATTTATCAATTAGCTTGTTGGTGATGGCTTGAAGGTTGTTGGAAGTTAGTTCACGGATTGCTCGTTTGGCTTGGTTGGAGAACTTCTTCATGGGAGCGCTTTTCATCTTGGTGAAACCGTTGTCATCAATAAATTTGTAGACCTTGGTACTGTAATCCTGTCTGTGGATGATTATGATGTTCTTGCCTTTGTCCACCTTGATATTGTAATCCTGTCCGTGGATGATTATGATGGTCTTGCCTTTGTCCATTGGGTTATTATGGCATCATTATCTGCTAGTTTAATAATGATAC
>JAHWFO010093001.1:754620-765913 GCA_023313115.1 Rhysida immarginata | reverse complement strand
ATACGCTTGGCTATCCTATGTTTATTATTGTTCGTATGGATGTTAGTCAATTTCTTTAGTTCAATGGTGGCTAAGCATTTTCTGCTTTGTTTGTTGGGTAACTTGATCTTGTGGAGTGAGTGTTCAATATCGACAGCAAGATCGATTAGGTCTTCTTTGTACCGTTGCTTCCTGATGTTGATTTTTAAGCCCTTCTTGGTTAAGTTGGTTTCTTCATCTGTGATATATGGGTTGTGAGAATGTCAAAGAATGATTTAAATTTAGTCAGAGTTAAGGTTGGATAACAAGGATTTAATGATGGAATCTTAACTTAGAATACATAGCTGCTTTAAGTAAGTCTATACATAATAAGAGGACAATATCTTATTTATCTAAAATCCCAAAATATGAATCAAGTAACACAAGGTAATAATCCCCTAAAGATAGAGAAGAGTTGCAAGCATAATGACTATTCAACATACATATACATAATTAAATTTAGGAACAATCCAGAAATTAATCACAAAATATTTCATATTAACTAACGTAAGGAAAATTACTTCAGCATAAGTTCTTAGAATCGATATCAAACTAAATGAAGAAATCTTAGAAAGTGACAAGGCAAAATTCGTAACAACACTATATGGATTGAAAATCACATTACTATGCTGGGTCTGTAGAGCTATGCTGATCCTGGGGTCTTGATGAGGGTTCCATACACAATGAAGCCTGAATCTGGAATGAATTCAGGGGGGGCTACGCTCCCCTTTTATATCCAACGCCAATCCCGCAGCAAATTAACTGATCGCCCCCTGGTGGCGACGCCAGAACTACTCATAACACATCCGGTAAGACAGAAAGAAAGAGCATACAGCGATCAGACGAGTTACAACTTCCCAGCATGCCAAGCGTTACAACTACACGATTTGAATCGGAAACCCGTTTGGGGAAGATAACAAAAATAAATACAATAATTCAAATAAACCCGATTAACACACAAATGTAAAGCATTAAGATCAACTATAGACCGAAGATATAGAGTTTCATCAGAGTCCACAATCTTCGGCAAGGAGGCAACAATCTTGACGGCGTTAGGCCTAATGGCCGCATGGTGCGATCTTCGATATCGGTAAGGGGTTTTTGCACCGATCCTGGGGCTTTTTGCACAAAACGTTCAGAATAAAACCAGATAGTGGCAACGCAGTAACCTGATATTTAATGAAGGTCACTATATTAACATGAACAATTTACTAATAACTGACTATGTCACACTTCGTTGAAATTAATGTTGGTTAGGTTTATGACCTTGCTTTTAAAATCAAAAGTGCTGATCATGTTTGGTGGCTTCGTTTCGAGGTGTATGAATTTGGTCGTCATCCTGTTGTACTTTTCTTTCTTCAGTTTGTTGATAGTGTCATCGATCGATTCATGTACTGAAAGGAAGATTGCAAATGAAGTGTAGTTAGACGACTCCAGATGTATGTTGAGAATAGTCTTATTTAGTTCTTTCTCGTGGCACAAGGGATCATATTTCTTCAATAACTCTCACAAGGAGACTCCACGTACTCTGACTCACCGATTTTGATAAAAAAAATATTCTACAAGTAGCTTTCACCAAATTGAAGACCCATGCAAAGCCATTTGATGCACTTCTCAAAACTTTCCAAGAAAAAAATTCATAAAGTTTGTTATAATTACCTACACTTGATAAACGCTTGAGTTCTATTTTGCAAGTATGGGTTCAAATCCAGTCTTCGATAATTTTTTTTCTCTTGGTAAATTTTTTTTAACATGTATGGGAATGTGTAATCCATTTACTAAATATATTTCCGATTTTCCAATTTGCTACCATCATTTTTTTTTATAAAATGAATATACGAATAATAATAATTAATGATAAATGAGCATTTAAAAGAAAAAGATTAATTATCCACATTTAATTATATTTATAAATTTTGCAACGTTTGAGATGACATTTAACTCATACAAAGCTTAAATAATTATTGCACCATGTACCTACTATTAAATATAATGCATCATATTGGTATCTATAGTTTATCAATCACCCTTCATTAACATTTTTAATTAGCACATTAGCTACCAAATTACAATTTCTTATTTCTAGGAGCAGAGGTTAACTAGTACCTCTGTCTTTACCTACACGTCAATTAGAATTTCTTTTGTGTTTTTAAAAAAAAAGGAAATAAATTTTTAAAAAAATTATCAAAGACGGGATTTGAACCTGTACCTGCAAAATAAAACTCAAGCGTTTACCTGAACACAATGAAAATCTTGGCTACAATTCAAGCATTTATAAAGTGTAAGCAATTATAACAAACTTTTTGAATTTTTTTCTCGGAAAATATTGAGAAGTGTGTCAAATGGCTTTGCATGGGTCTTTAATTTGGTGAAAGCTACTCGTAGAATATTTTTTATCAAAATCGGTGAGTCAGAGTACGTGGAGTCTCCTTGTCAGTCTTTCAGCGTAGATTTTAGTTCATGTGGCTGCAAGGGAGCGGTCTTTAATTTTGATGGTGGTGTACTTGGGAGTGACTCATCGTTGGAGGCAGTTCCTGTTGTACCATAAATTCAGTATCATCATGATCAACTTCATGGATTTGTAGTAGAGTGTTTCAATAGCGTTTATGATGTCCATGTTGTCTAGATCACATTAGCTAAAGAAAAGAATAAGGGTCATACAAGTGAAACCATCTGGAGTCGTCAGGTAGAGTGTTTATTATGTCTTATGCATTTCAGTGTTACACCATCATCGGAGGCAAAAATAGCTAAAGAGTGTGAAATGGTCTACAGGCACATCAGGTGGCGGCAACCATCGAAACTGTGGTCGGAAGTCAGTGCTGGATGGAACGGGACCGAAGATGAATATTGCACCTGGTTACGGCCAACCGCTTTCAAACCAGGCTGAAACTGCCTGTAATGATTGCAACACGTATTATATAGAATCCACGTTACGCTCATTCCAGGAGAGGTTCAAAGAATATAGGCGGTCATGGGTAGATAATGATAAAAAGTCTGCCTATGCCGACCACCTTGTCAAACACAAAAAGTATGCTACTAATGGAAGAATGCATGAGCGTGCTATGGAGGGGTGCTAACAAAGCAAAAATCCTGATCCACGAAGAGATGGAAATAAGAAAACAATACCATCAGGACCACAACAGCTTGTTAAACAACCAAGACCACCTTCGAAAGATATGACCTCCTAGAATTCCTGATTGAAGCCAACACAGAACTCATGACCAGATGACATCACGATGGTTCACTATTACCAGAACTTCACTATCTTTCCATCTGTTTCTCCACCAATGTTATCGCACATCACATGATTGGTCAATTCAGACCTTTCTCTCTGCTTCTCCACCAATCAAATTCACACTTTACATGTTCCTTTCTGTATAAATTCAGGCCACATCAGGTGGCGGCAACACAAAATTGAGAATCGAACTTGTTGATTGCCAGCGTTTAGTGGGATTATTTTTAAGCGTAGTAAACCATGATGGAAATTCGAGAAAAAGTGAATTCTCTATAAAGTTTCGAACGTAAAACGGGTAAAAATATATCATAAATGTTGTCAGATGAAAAATAAATGGTCAAAGATCGCAATGAGATGCCTTTCGAAAATGTTTACAAACCAGAAGTAGAGGGTATTCATAATTAAATTTCCTGTACTCTGAGCAGTTTTTCTCAAAAACGGCCTACCAAAACTTGGTCATATTTTCAGGATATCTTAACGAGAATATCCACCTCTTTACTTTCAATTTCACGGGCGTGGCCATGTTTAAGTTTCGAATGCGTCCGCCATTACAACATACCCCTGAGCGTAGCCATCATATACGAGGTTGGGCTGAAAAGTAATGCCTCCGTGGCTGTAACTTTTTTATTTTTTAACCGATTTTCAAAATTCTATTTGTATCTGATACTCACATTTCTCCTCTATGTAATGCACTATTCACTTTTCGACATAGTCCCCATCCCTTTCCACGCATTGTACCAACGCGTGACTAGTCGGGTGAAACCGTCGGAGAGGAATTCCGGGGTTGTCGTCGACACGAGGATTGAATGGCAGCTTTGGATCCTCTTCTGCAGCACAATAACGCCCGTCCGCACACGATTGCCACACATCAGAGGGGGTTGCAGCGCCTACAGTTCAAAGATGAAAAACTGCAGTTCAAAAATGAAAGACTTTGCACCTTGCGACTTTCACCACTTCCCAAAGAGGAAAGAGCACCTTAAGGGGCATCAGTTGCGTTCTGACGACGAGGTGAAACCTGCCGTTCGTTGACCGAGTTTTTTTTTTTTATACTACAGTGAGTAAATTACCCTGATATCACCTCCTCTAGAGTTCAATGTACAAACTTGGTGTGTCTAATTAAATTTCCAAGTTCAATTGTTAAATTTTTTAACTAGACACGCCCAGTCTTGGTGTCGACAACAACCCCGGAATTCCCCTCCGACGGGTTCACCCGACTAGTCACGCGTTGGTACAATGCGTGGAAAGGGATGGGGACTATGTCGAAAAGTGAATAGTGCATTACATAGAGGAGAAATGTGAGTATCAGGTACAAAAAGAATTTTGAAAATCGGTTAAAAAATAAAAAAGTTACAGCCATGGAGGCATTACTTTTCAGCCTACCCTCGTATGTTTACACATATGGTGGCTACGTTCTGAGCTCTTGCGTCTTCCGATTCCTCTCATCCTAATGTGACCATTTCCTAGACACTGAAAACCGGGACAGGAAAGGAAAAAGATGCTTCATGTATGATTCTTACCTACTTCAAATATGCCATGAAAAAGACGCCACTGACTTCAAATTCCTTCAAATTTCTTCACATTCCTTCATATATTCTTTCGCAGAAGACAAAACCGGGACAACAATGTGTCCCGCATGACTAATTCGCGACTCGGGACAGATAGCAAAAAATCGGGACTGGCCTGGACAATCCAGGACGTACGGTCACATTATCTCATCTACTCTTAAATTTTAGCATTAATGCCTAAAATGTCGCATCGTTAATTAAAGATACTTAAAAATCAGATATTCTGTACAACATTCTTGCTCTAATTTTAATATTTAGCGGCAAGTGATGAACATGAGTTGCGATTGCATTTTTTAGTCTATTTTCAACGCAGCATGACCATAAAAAAAAATAGACAGCATTTGTAAAAATGTTTTTATTTGATTACTTTAAAACCTGTTTATTGTTATATTTCAGATAATGAACATAAATTAATTCTTCAGAAAGTGTGACGTGAAGTGGCCACCCGTTTCATATTCCGACATTTACAATTATTTTATTGAATCAAAAGCGTTTATCGGCCTCGGTGACTTAGTGGTTACGTGATCGCTTCTGATGCCCAAGTACGTGGGTTTGATCCCGGCCGAGGACAAAGAGGACGAAGAGGATTTTTCAGGGGGAAATCCTGAGATCACGCACTTACTATCAACATATTGATTCGATGCTCAATTACATTCTTCCTCTCTCCATTTTCTAAGAATTGTTTGAGCATTTGAATAGACAACAATTGCACATTAAGAACCCATGCTGAATTAAATATCAAACTGTAAAGCAAATACAAAGAAGAATCAAGCCAAGGCACTACGAAAGCACCAAGCTATAGTATGGTCTCCTTTCATTCATCCATGGCTGTGGGCATGTTATAATGGCGGACACGCAGTGAGACCTCTGGCGGATTCAGATGAAAACATCAGATTTGCAAAAGGTGGATATGAGAGTGAAATGCGCAATAAAAAAAAACTAGTTCACTATTTCGTTGGTAGCAGGCGCTGTTTTAATCAAAATACTCAAAAATATATGCAAATTAGTTTTTATCGCTATTTAAACACATGGCAAATGCTATATTAAGATTTCAAATGGTGGCTGATAATGGTAGCAAACACAATGAACATCTCTTGAAATGACTTCTATCCATTGTACGTCACACGAGGGTTGGTCGAAAAATAATGCCTCTATGGCTGTAACTTTTTTATTTGTTAACTCTTTTTGTATCTGATGCTTACATTTTTCCTCTATGTAATGCACTACAGACGGAGATTCATTATGCATTCACAGTTTTGCATATTCTTTCCTGGGACACCGGTGAAAGCTAGACTCGAGACTAGATGGGTTATAAATATAATGGCATTGGGGGATAGCTCACAGTTAGTTTCAAATTTTCAACAACTAAGTATGCCTCCGAAAATTGACGCTTGGTGGGAAGCGTTCATATTTGGACTTTCCACGGCAGGTTACTCGTCAAGTATCATCGAAAAAAAGTGGAAGGAACTCGATTGTGTAGTGACTGCAAATGCTATCCGATATTAATTACAGAGAGCATGAGCGGGACCAGGGGGCACAGGTAAGGAAGCTCGGAAGAAACATCCTACCCTTAAGCGAGCTAAAGAAGTGCTGAAGAAGGTGAAGGATTAATTGGTAAAGGAAAACCTTCAACACAAAGGACAATAGCATGACATGCAGGAGTCTCCAAGGCAACAGTAAGTCGCATAATCTCCCAGAATTTGCAGCTTGTAAAGCGTCTGAAGCCAAAAGTTCACAGGTTGCACCCGTGTCATGTGGCCTAGAGAAAGACAAATTGCAGGATGCTCTATGAACATTATTTAGCAGGTGATAAATGGTAGTTTGCTGTTATTTTGGTGAAGCATGGGTCTACAAACAAACCTCGTGCAATATTTTATTGTTATAAGGATGGAAAACTACGTTATGTTTGGGTCCGTCAGTGTCTTGAAAGTTTCCATAAGGTTTTATGATAGTCGCCGGATACAAAGGCAAGTTACAGATTCGAAGGGTTGAAAAGAACGTGAAAATTAATGTGGCTATCCGGCTAACATTTTAGAACCCATTTACTGCCGGCAAATTCCGACTCTCTAGACATGTATGGATCCACCAAGACAAAGCGTCAAGCCATACAACAAGGTCAATGATTGCCTAAATGACCAAGATAGAGCAGAAAACCGGAATTCGTGTTATACCATTTACGGGCATACTCGTCAAGTTACCCGATGCATCGCCAATGGATTTCTGCAGTATTGGTGTTTTGAAACGGGGATTTTGTGACAGGCAACCTTGAACCATGGATGGCTTATGGAAAGCAGTAAAGGAGGTATGGTCAGGAATGTTGTTTGTGTCATCTGAGTTGATACACAGAGATCAAAAAACTTACTATAATAGTTCCATGTTTAATAAAAAGCATAAAAAAACTTGTCAACAACATATCTCTTCCTCGTAGCTAAGCAATAATACAACAATGATATTTTAACTTATTGTTTTACACTTAATAAACAATTGCACTGTCTAAACAAACATTATCATCCATATTTATAATCCAACAAAACCCCTTCCTTAGACTGCCCAATTGTTTATTTTGCATACATTTAACTATAAAATCAAACTCAGTTTGCAATTTTAACTTTTAAGTAATCAAATTTTTAATACTTAAATAAAATTTAAGTATCTCGGTATTGCATTCACAAGTGATGGACGGCAGCAGAAAGAATTGGATGCTCGGATTGGTGCAGCAAGCTGTGTCAGACGTGAACTGTGGCGATCCGTGGTAACAAAACGTGAGCTTGGTAATAAAGCCAAGCTCTCCGTCTTCAAATCTGTCTTTGTCCCCATTCTCACCTATGGTCATGAGGCTTGGGTAATGACCGAAAGAGTGCGATCGCGGGTACAAGCGGCCGAAATGAGATTTCTGAGAGGTGTGGCAGGTGTTACCCTACTAGATGGAGTGCACAGCAGCACAATAAGGGAGCCTCAATGCCGCTACTTCTCCGCATTGAGAGATCTCGGTTGCGCTGGTATGGCCACGTGATACGGATGCCACAAACTGGCCTTCCTAAGCAGTTGTTATTTTCCAAGCCGGTGGGTAAGAGACCAAGGGGTAGGCCTAGAACCAGGTGGCTAGACTACATGGAGAATCTGGGTTCGAGTCGCTTGGATATTACCAGGGAGGACTGGAGATCCTCCATAGGGCTGCTGCCCCCGCGACCCTAACGGATAAGCGGGTTTGAAAAGTAAGTAAGTAAGAGTAATTACATTTGCAAGGAATTCAATTATTAACCTCTTCACGACCAGCCTAAATTTTGAAGGATACCTCTCAGGACCAGATTTTATGTACTATCTGACAAACCAGTGACGAACGTGCGTTCCTCATGTAGAATTTCTGTAAGAAAATTTTGATGTACAATATTTTTGTACAATTTAATGTACAATCTTCATGCACAATTACATGTACAATTTTGTAAGAAAATTGATTTTCCCTGTGTTGGAAATTACAGGTCTCTTATCGCACTAAATATTTATGGAAAAATGGGCATGCAATTTGGAACAAAAGGAATAATAAATTCATTACACACATTCATTATTTACGAATTATCTTCTACATCACTACTTGCATCGACATAATCACCATCATCCATTTTTTACGTAAAAGGAGGAAAAACAATGTAAAAACGGTGCAAATACGATGTACAACAGTGTTGAAATAAGCAATTAGGAAATAAATGCAATGGTTCCATCTATCGACAGGAAAATGGACCCATAAAAGAATAAACTGTCCCAGACGAGTTTATTGTTCCATTCCTTAAAAAACTACGTTTTCATTTAGTTAATACAATTAATAACTGAAAATGACGAACGCATGTTCGTCATGGTATGGACGGAGGGTCTAGCTTGACGAACGCATGTTCGTCACTGATCGTGAAGAGGTTAAGAAATCAAAACATAAATAATTTTAAGTTATAATATTAATTTTCTTTAAACATTTTGCTATTTTTTCTGCATTCAATGTCTTCGTTAATATATCTGCTTCTATCCCTTCACTTGGCTGAAACTTGAGTGTTATTTGTCCTTCTTCATTCTTTGATCGTATGTAATATAATTGCAGGTTATAGTGTTTGGTTCTGGCTTTTGAGACAATTCTTCTAAGACATTCGTAATCCAATTAATTTCTCGTACGCATTCATATATGGCACACAATTAGGACTCACATGTTGAAGTGGCAACCATATTTTTTTTTTTTTTGATTTCCAAGTAACCAGTGCATCATTAAGCTTAGTCATAAAAGGATCTTGCATCAGGTGTTGTGCACCAGCCTGCATCACTTATTCCTTTTAATGCTCCATTGCTTCCCTTTCGATATGCCAACTTGTAGAGTAGAACCTCCGTAGAGCGAACGTCGATATAGCGAAATTCTCTCTATAACGAAATGTTTCTGTGGTCCCGGCAAAAATCCTATTGATTTAATGCTTTTTCAATCTCCATATAGCGAAATCTTTATAGCGTAATTATCCCTATAACTTAAGGATTTTTCAGTCCAGACAATAAATTTTAAGGCATATTTTAGCTCTTTATTACGAAATTTGGTTCCCTCACTTAGCATAACCAGACAACCAACGAACGAACAGTAAATCATCGCAAACTTAGTTAAAAACAAGTTCTTACGTCACAAGCTCTGCCCAGTCGGCTGCGGCTATAGCATTAGGTTTATATTATCATCAAAATTACGAAGAGTTCTCGAGAACAACGTTATCGCACCAAACAACCCATGATGCACTGCACAGCAGTAATGGCGGCCTGCTGAGGAGTTTAAATGTGCAAGCATGTTAAAAATTTATTTTTATGAGAATCGGCACGAGAACAACTATAAAAGCTTTCGAAACTCGGAAGATTTTTTTATATTAAAAACTTTAATATTTGTTTTTATCTAACGAAAAAACACTCGTCGGCCTTAATATACAGGCTTATGGATACGTTCTATCGTTTTTTTCCGTAAAATGCATATTACAAAATTATTTTCGACCCGTTCTGCTTTCAAATTTTAATTATTTCATAAAAAATAATCGCGATCCAAACAAAATTTTCAGCAATGGCGGCCTAGATGACTTTAGATATGCAGCGATGTCAAGTATCGAAAAAGTTTTGTTCTTAATGTTAAGAAGCATTCAAATTAATATAAAACATTAGATTTTTATATATAAATACTAAATTTAAAATATATACATATATAAATGCAATTATCAGCAATTTATACATCAAAATTATGCAAATTTTAACACCACCTCCATGCAACGAAATATCTATATAGCAAAATGATTTTGCCGGTCCGTTGAGTTTCGCTGTACGGAGGTTCTACTGTAATATGAAGTGCCACATAGGTACTTGAAAATTAGTTTAATACATGCCAAATGAGTTATTTTCGGTCTCTGCGAAAACTGAGCTAGTTCATTGACTGTGTGTGCAATGTCCGGTCTAGTCGCTGTTGCCAAATACGTCAGACAACCTATCATTTCTTGATAAACTCTAATATTTATATCTGTCGTTTCTTTATCTTCTGCAATTGTTTGCCCTACACCTGCAGGAGTCTTTACTGGTTTACTTTTATCCATTTGAAATCGTTCCAAAATTTTGTTGATATATTTCTGTTGATGAATGTATATATTGTCCTTGTCTTTTTCAATTTCCATTCCTAAGAATTTTAAAGTTGTTTCATTGATTTTAAAATGTTTTGCCAAATCCTGTTGTACTTTATCCATTGTTTTTTTTGAAGATGAACAAATCATCAACATATATATCTAAAATTGTTGTTTCGTTTTCTTCCTTTTCTAAGTAGACACAAGGATCTGTGTCTAGTCTTTTAAAATTCATTTCCTTTAAATTCAAATTTAATTTCTCGTTCCAACATCTACCTGACTGCGGGAGACCATAGATACTCGTTTAATTTGCACACTAAATTTTCTCCTGTTTGATAACCGGGTGGTTGTTCCATATAGATTGTTTCTTCTAAATTCCCATGTAAATATGCAATCTTTATGTCGAGTAACTTGCGCTGCCAATTTTTTTGTGCTGCAATAGACAACAATATTCGTATACTTTCCATACGAATTACTGGTGCAAACATATCAATGAAGTCAATTCCTGGTCTTGCTGTGCAACCAACTGCCACCAATCTTGATTTGTATCACTTAATAGTCCCGTCAGGGTTTTCTTTAATTACAAATACCCACTTAGATTTGATTGTCCTCATCTTCAGATTTCTTTCTACCAACTCCCACACATTATCTTCTGTCATAGAATTTTAATTCTTCTTGCATTGATTCTTTCCAATATCTTGAATCTTTATGTTAACGGATATATATTTAGAGAAAGACGAGACACAAGAACCCTGGAATACAATAAATAATAGTTATTAATTAAAAATGCAAAATGAATAAAAAATAAGATATAACAAACAAAAATAATTAATCAAAATCAAAATAAAAAGCTGACGTTTCGG
>JAHWFO010093001.1:728278-749620 GCA_023313115.1 Rhysida immarginata | reverse complement strand
CCGAAACGTCAGCTTTTTATTTTGATTTTGATTAATTATTTTTGTTTAATATATCTTATTTTTTATTCATTATGTATTTTTAATTAATAACGAATCTTTATCTGCAAATGCTTCTTCAACAGTCTGTGGAATGTCAAATGCTATGCATGTTGTATGTTTTTCTGCAATTCGTTGAGACCTTCTCACACCTTGTTCTCTCAGCATTTGTTCATTCTCACTTCGCTTTTCTAAGTTTTCTCTTCGTATCTGCTCATTTGTCACTCTTTTCCTTCTGCCAGGACCTTTTTTACTCTCACCATTTTCACCTCCATTTTCTGCAACTGGTGTGTCATTTTCATCATTTGTCTGAATATCTTGTCTTTCTATACTTGATTCTTTGCTATCAAATTCATCTGAATTGTGATACTCCTCTAACTGTTCACCTGTATCAGTCTCATCTAATTCTAATCTTTCATTAAATTCTGGAATTTTTTCGTACTCTAGAAAACATGGAATTTGATTGCTGTTTCTGTCTAATTGACTCCCGGTTAAAATCAGTCCACCTGGTTTGTCTTCTAGGAATTTTACAGTTCTTGATTCAATTACTTGTTCCTTATTTGGATCATAAATTCTGTATGCTTGTCTTTTCATAGAATAACCTAGAAAAATTCCTTGTATTCCTCTTGAGTCCAGCTTCCCTCTATTTGCCTTTGGCGACAAGTAGTAGCAGATGCATCCGAATACGCAAAAATGACCAACTCTTGGCTTTCTCTTAGTCCATAACTCCATTGGTGTCTTATATTGATTGTGTTTATTTGGGGTACAATTTAACATGCATGCTGATGTTGACGCCGCCTCTGCCCAAATTTTCTTTGTCAACTTTAACTCTTCTAGCAATGTTCTAACTTTATACATTATGGTTCTATTTCTCCTTTCTGCGATGCCATTACTCTGCGGGTGCTCTGGAACCGTTAATTGATGTTTTATACCCCTCTTTCTCTTAGTATTTCTCTATTAGTAATAAATTCTCCTCCATTATCTGTCCTTATTGCTTTTGTTTTATAGCCTGTTTCGGTCTCTCACCGATTTATAAATTCTCTGAATGCATCAACTGTGTCACTCTTCTTTCCTAAGAAATATAGAAAAGTCCTGCTTGAATATGCATCAACAATGGTTAAAATGTATTCAGCACCAGTAAATGAAGTAACTGGCATTGGCCCACACAAATCTAAGTTTAGTAATTCTAATATTCTAGTAGTATTATCTAGAACATTCCTTTGATATTTTCTTTCTGCCAGTTTCCCTTTAATGCACGGTTCACAAACTCCAATTGTACCTTGCTTATAATCTAATCCCTCAACAATATTTTCTTTGTACATGATATCTAAATATTTTTCATTGACGTGTGCTAATCTTCGATGCCAAATACTCTTATCACTTGAGTATGATGTTGTTGCTGGACACTTTTCTAATGCTGAATTTTCATTTGCATTATTTCTCCATTTTGGTGACATTTCGATGATGTACATCTTCTCCCAGTCACTTGACCTGGCTAGTAATTCCGTTTTAGAATTTTTAATACATGCTCCATCTTCATCAATAGCGACTGTATGACCTCTTCTTGCCAGTTTTCTAACTGACAATAAATTAACTCTTAACTTTGGTACATAAAGTATATCTGTTATTGTTAAATTAATTTTCTTTCCTTCAGTTATGACTGCTGTATGTATATCTCCAATAGCAATGGCGTCTGTTTCAACATTATCTTCTGTTAATAACACCCTTTCATTATATTCTCGAATATTATGCATTTCATTAATAAATGGTGACGTATGTGCTGTGCAACCTGAATCTAATGCCCAAAAATCTTTCATATCATATTCCTCTTCTAGTTTGTCTATTATTTCGTTCTGTTTAATTGTCACATTAGCAGTATATCCACATTTTCATCATTGTTTGCCACTTGTGCTTGATGTTGTCTTGATCTTTGAATCTGTCTTTTATATGGATGTTTATCTTGTTCTTGATAATCATTATTGTTTGTCGTACTATATCTTTCTTGACCTTTATCGCCTTGTCTACAGAGTTGAATTCCATGTTGTTTATGTTGATATTCACTATCCTGTTTTCAAGTCTTGTTCCTTTCTTGACTTGAATAACAGTTTCGATGATCTGGAAAATGCCTTCTTCCTTGGTTCATCCTATGCCAACAATCTCTAGCAATATGATTTGGTTTTCCGCAAATATGACAATTTCGTTTCCTTTGTTCTGCAGTCCCCCTTGACTGGTATGCAATGTTTCTCATCATATAATCTGTATTTTTCTTCTCTTCTTCTTGTAGTGCGTGTCTCACCTCTTCTAATGTTGCAGACCAATTAAATTTTAAAATTGATGCTAAATGTTCATATTGTTGGGACAGTCCACGGACAACATGGAATACGATTTCTCGATCATCTACTGGTCTTCCCAGACTTGCGCATTTTGCTGCAATAGCTCTAGCTCTTGTTATATTGATCTGCAAATTCTTTTATGGTCATTTTTATATTTGTTAACTCTAAAGTGGCATCTATTGCTTTGTCTTTAGCATTACCTTCATAAATTGACTGCAGCTTCACCCAGACATCTTTTGCCTTTGTATATCCTATAAATTGAGCAGCTTGCTCCATCATCAAAGAATTGACAATATCACTGAATGCCTCGTCGTTCACATCCTCCCATTTTTGTCTTAATGAGAGTTCTGCTGGCTTGGCATCTGGATCTAGTATTTGTTCATTTTCTTCAATTACCAATTTATATATTTCCTTTTTCTTTAATATAGCTCCCATTTTCAATGCCCATGTTAAATAATTATTTGCAATAATCATCTCTTATTTGCCTCAATGACATCTCAGCATTTGCCACAGCCATCTTTTTATTTATTTCTGCAATCACTTATTGTTTTCTTAAATAATCTTTATAAATCGGTTTTACTTTCTATTTTCTTATTTTGTCTTCATTACATTTTCGGTTACATCATTTCTTCTTAATGAATTCCATTTCATTTGGCTTACTTCATTCCCTTAGGCTTAGTACCTTTCATTTCTCCGTTCTCCATTTTGCTGTAGTTTTATTATGACATAGTCGTTTTAGTCTCCATTGTATATCATTCATGCAACCATGCTCTGCTACCAATTTTGTTGTTTGTGTCGTCTGAGTTGATACACAGAGATCAAACAACTTACTATAATAGTTCCATGTTTAATAAAATGCATAAAAAAAACTTGTCAACAACATATCTCTTCCTCGTAGCTAAGCAATAATACAACAATGATATTTTAACTTATTATTTTACACTTAATAAACAATTGCGCTGTCTAAACAAATATCCATATTTATAATCCAACAAGGAATACCCGATAGTACTCTGTAAGTGAAAAGAAAGTATGCAAAAGGAAAAACAAGAAAGGGAAAAAGAAAAATAAACATAAATTTAATGCAAATTTATAATGGCATTTCAAATGAAATGTCACAACATGGTCACCAGTAATATTATGGACAACTTAATGTAGATGTTAATAATTTTTTGAATTTTGGATGGTGATTGTATCAAGCTGAAAAGTTTGATTTCACATTTTTATTTATTACTTGCATGGAGATGTGTGAAAAAGTGATTCTCATTCCTACAAAAAAGGGCACCAATTTAAAATAGAGATAGAATTGTATCGTTTTTACTGTAGAGAAATAAGAATTAATTTTTTCAAAACTTTGTGGCAGTAAATGATGACATTTACAACCATAAACACTATCTCAAACAAAGTAAAAAGATTTCACCAAAAAATAAACCTATGCAAGTATTTTTTTTTTTTTGCAAATTGAAACTATGACAATGATGCTGAACAACTTAATTTCAGTTATGAATGAATGTTCAGAGGGATGATAAAAATAATTATAACATTAAAATATGTAAAAATCAAAAATACTCACTTGCAAAGGTGTTTCACCAGAATATCTAACATTTCAAAATTTGATTTTGGCAGTCGGTGAATCAAGCTATGGATTCCACTAATCCTCTCTGTTCTATTTTCTAATTCTGAAATATAAAATAAATATTAATTTATCATGTCAATAATATATGAGAGAAATAACGAAAAAACTTAATTCCTTAAGCCATAAAACTACAGAAAGGAAGAAACTGAAATGCATTATCATCATTTGTATTATTATATGGTTAAATTGCTCAAATCCGACATCCTAAATGGTCAGAAATCCAGCATATTTTAATTAAGTACTGAAATTTTCTAAAAGCATTTCTAATAATAAAAATTTTTAACTACAGAATTTGCCGCTGTATGCAATTGGCACTTGTCCATGTGATAAATCTCTGCCACGTGAAACAGGGGATGGATGAGAAGCAAATATGACTCTTCAGCTTAAATATGGAAGCCATCCTCATTTAAAAAAAAAACAAACAAATGAAAATTACCACCTCAACATGTGGTATCACCCATTGATGAAAAGCGATAAAATTTATACAGTTAACTCTGCATGCGTAGAAAAAAAAAACTTTTTCTTGTTTTGGATTCAATGCCATCATTATTGAGCCCAGTGGAATAAAAAATATGGATTTTTTTCCCTCTTTAAAGAAGAGCAATAATTTAAACAGTTGTCCATGGACCATTCAATAAAAACAATACCTTTTGTATTATGAGGATTGTTTCATAGATATCAATTTTGAGGCTGGGAAGCATTTCTATTCAAAGAATTTAAATGTTATCTCCATGAACAGGAGTCATGGATAGGAGTCCTACTGGTGCACTAATCTATAGATTCCCATCTGCTAAAATTCCTGCAGTTGTTGTCAGAACCATTGAATAAGAACAAAGTCTACATCACATATGCCTTGAACCACCATCCTTTTAGCGATTGTTTGAGAGGGCCAAAGAGATGGAAATCACATGGGGACAAGTCAGGGCTGTAAGTTGGATGTTCTAAGATTTCCCGATTTTTGGGAGCATGCAGATCTTGAATCTTTCAGGCTACTTGAGGGCAGGCATTATCATGCAAAAGGATAACACCATTGTGAATTTCCCAGGACTTTTATTCTTGATGTTGGCACATAAATGTTACAAGATATCTACACATCGAATAGCAATGATGTCGCCCTTCAATGGTCAAAAAATTGAACAACAATACAGATTTTCTTTGGATGAAATTGTGACAATATGAAATTGTCTTTACGGATTTTTTCATTTTATTCATAATGTACCTTGTTCTATTTCATTAGTTTATTTGCTCACCTTGTCTGCTTGAATATCAATGTGTTTGTCTATGACCAATTCTTTTAGATTTTAAGAAATTTTAAAGTTTTACTTATTATCTTACTTAAGTTTGCTCTTTGTATGGAGTTCCCGCCTTTTTGTTAATTAAACCTATTGGGAGGGGGAGAGCACGCTCTTTATTAAGCTTCGGCGTCCCCACGTGACCTTTTCCCGATCGTGGAAAAGTGAATAAAGTGAATGAACGATAGTTAATAACAGTTTTAAGTGCCTACAGAGCACCCGTTAAATGGGAGCTCCCATCTCCTTTGAAAACTGTGGGGTTATAGAAACCTTTGTTGTCTTTAAATTAGCGAGCGAACAAATAACGTCACACAACGCAATGGTTTGTTAAGGAGGTTACATCGCAGTGGGTCTGTGATGATCACACACAATGCAATGGATTATTAATGAGTACACTTCGCAGTGGATCGATAAAGACAATGCAACAATATGAACCGTGAAGGAACATCATTACAGATGTTGAAGGCTCTACAGCAAATGTGCTCACACTTGAAGCGGAGACAGCCATGTGCGAACTGTCAATCTACTACAATGGCTTAAGCTATCGATGGAGTCATGAAAGGACGCTCTTCTAATCTTCATGACGGTCATTTCTTATTCACTGTTGATAACAGTGGCATGAAAAGTTCTCCTGCAACCTCCAAGAAAGAAGACGCTGAGCAAAGCACCACCGAATGTCAGATCTAAATTCGCCGTGGCGTTTCCCTTGACCTGGAGTGGGGAAGGAGCTGCACTTGCATCAGGTTCACCGAGTGACTCTGTGGTATGCGACGGGATTCCCCGGCGTCTTTGGCGGCAACAATCAACGACGAAGCGACGTCAAACACATATGTCCAGTGCTTCACATTTCTTCGGAGAACTTCACAGCGCAGAAGAATAGCTCAACATTCAGCACAGCATGAACTCAGTGTAAATAGTTTCACTTTTATGCATTTTGGGCCCACGCGAGTGTTAGTTATAAGACACTTTTAAAGAACAATCTAAACCCTATCATGTGGTTAATTCTTTTGAATGTTGTCCCCTTCTTGAGCAAACGTTTTCTTTTATTTACATTTATTTAAAGTTAAACTGGTGAGCTTATCTAGCGAGTTCTTTTTCTATTAAATTTAGATGGTTAAGATTTACTTTATCTGATTACATTTATCCCGAGATACTTTTAAAGTTCAATTATTGATTTTCTTTGAAAATAAAGAGTTTCTTAATAAATAAAAATGACCTCTTATTTTTCATTGAGAACTAAGTTTGAAGATATCCTGTAACGAATATATTTCCTTTCTCCTGTAGAGGAGGTCATATCGCAGAAGATTCACTATACGTCACGAGTAACAAACGAAGATCAATCTTATTTTATATTTTAAAAGTGTTAAGTTTTATTTTGTACTCTGATTGCTTAATGATATGTCTCCACGCTTGGTCACATGCATATATATAAATATCAATGATGTAAACTGGGAAATAAGACTGGATCATCCACGGCTATTGTTCAGCATGGGAAGCAGCGTCCCTTTAATTAGATGGATACCAGCCACACACTCGATCATCTAGGTGGGACTCGACGTTCACTTGAATGCTGGAGCGCAATGAGAGCACATATTTCGCAATTTAATTTTGATTGTTTAGAACAAATTCATAGCTGTAATCGACGTTATACACATTATTTAAGATTGTGAAATTTACTTCAATGATTAAAATCTGTAAGATGCCATTAATTTTTTGCAATAAACGTATATTATCCAACCATAACCCCCCCCCCCAACTTTTTATTCTTTTTATCCACTTTCTTAATCTCGCAAATTTTAACAATTTTAGGTTGCGCAAGTGGATTTGAAAATTTCACAAGCTGTTTTTTTTTTTATTTCGCAAAGTACATTTTATTTTCATTCAGAAAAATATTTATTTCACTGATTATATTTCAACATACGTGAAATTTAATAAAATCTTTAATACGCCATAAATCTATGCAATAAATGAATATTACAAGTTTTGACTGTAATTTAAATAATTTGTCATTTTGTGTTTAAACGGATATAGGAGAGAGAAACTGATATACAGGGTGTAACTAAAGGTGTGTTACAAACTTTGGGGAATGATAGAACTGGTCAAAATAAGCATTTTTTGTTCTATGAACATTGGTCCACAACTGCATTGTTTAAAAGTTATAGCAACTGTTCAAAATAACGCCCTTCAGCGTCAATGCAGGCTTGCATTCGTCGCTGTACGTTGCAAGACACCCGTTGCAGCATCTGCTGGGAGTCCCTGATGTTGTCTGCTGCTACAGCCAATCGTGCGATGAGTTCCTCCACTGAATTAACCATTGTTTCGTACATCAGGAACTTTAGGTGGCCCCACACAAAGAAATCCAATGGTGTTAGGTCTGGTGATCGTGGCGGCCAGGTAACTGGACCACCCCGTCCAATCCAACGATCGCCAAACGTATCAGTGAGGAAGGCCCGGACATGCTGTGAGAAATGTGGAGGTGCACCATCATGTTGGAACCACATTACTTGACGGATGTTAAGAGGTATGTCATCCAACAGTTCAGGCAGCACCTCCTGAAGAAAGACGAGGTAGGTTTGTGCATTCATACGAGCTGGGAGAATGTACGGCCCAATGAGGCGATTGCCAACAATACCAGCCCACACGTTGACAGAAAATCGTTGCTGGAAGCGCCTTGTCGAAATGGCATGTGGGTTGATACGGTCCCAAACATGGATATTCTGGTGGTTGAAAATGCCTTCCCTGGTGAAGGTTGCTTCATCAGTGAACAGCACCTGCTGTGGGAATGCTGATTCCTCTCTACAACGTGCAAGAAACCATCTGCAGAATGCCATACCTGGTGCAAAGTCAGCAGCTCCAAATGCTTGCACTCGTTGCATACGAAACGGATGAAACAGTTGGTCATGCAGAACTCGCCAAACAGACATGTGATCTGTGTTCATGATGTGTGCAAGCGCACGGGTGCTACATGTTGGTCTTTCGTGAACTCTACGAAGCACAGCTTCTTCGAATTGAGCGGTAGGACGGGTGCGAGCGCGACCATGCTCTCCACGCATCCTGTTGCTCGTAGACGTCGCACAAGCCGAGCAAACATTGTGTGAGCTGGCTGACGACGTTGTAGAAACTGCCGTCTGTACAGACGACAAGCAGCCCTTCCATTACCGTCTGCAGCACCGTACACTAACAACATGGCAGTGCACTCGTTAAAGGTGTAGTCCATATCCGGATGCGATCACACACGTTAGATTTTTTAGTGTGCAGGATCTGCTTGCATGGTAATGTGATGGTGTGGTCATGTTATTTTAAAAATTTACATGACCATACCATAATTCAGAAAGGGGTGTGTCATAAGCCTGCATTGATGCTGAAGACGTCATTTTGAACAGTGGCTATAACTCTTAAACGATGCAGTTGTGGACCAATGTTCATAGAACAAAAAATGCTTATTTTGACCAGTTCTATCATTCCCCAAAGTTTGTAACACATCTTTAGTTACACCCTGTATAGAGACACAAAAACCCTGGAATACAATAAATAATAATTATTAATTAAAAATAAAATAAATAAATCAAAATAAAAAGCTAATACAATAAAAAATAGTTATTATTTAAAAAATAAAATAAATAAATCAAATCAAGTTGTTTATTTTATTTTTTAATTAATAACTATTATTTATAGTATTAGCTTTTTATTTTCATGTATTTATTTTATTTTTAATTAATAAGTATTATTCATTTTGTGTTTAAAAAATAGTTATTAAATAAAAATAAAAAAATAAATAATAATTGACAAAATAATTAATAAATAATAAATGAAATAAAAATAAAAATAAATATAAAAATAAAATAAAAATAAAAATAAATATAAAAATAAAATAAAAAGCTGACGTTTCGGATAGAGACTATCCTTTATCAAAGCAAAAAGGATAATTACCTTTAGAGATTTGATTTTATTGATTATAATTTATTTTTATTTTTAGATTTATTTTAATTTTGATTTTATTTATTATTTATTAATTATTTTGTCAATTATTATTTATTATTTATTTTTATTTAATAACTATTATTTATTGTATACCAGGGTTTTTGTGTCTCGTCCTTTTCTCATATAAATATCCATTCATTTTGTGTTTGTAATAGCATTGTATTCGATGTATTTAGAGACCATGGAAGTGTTTTTGTTTACATGAATATTTTACATTTAAAATGTCGATTAAAACAATTTCAGCTGATGCATTTGTTTAACACCACAGCAGTAGTTACATAACTTCATATAAACAAGACTGCAAAACTGAAATCTTAGTTAAATAGAAAAAATTCGTAACGAAAGTCTATCAATCAACGCGCAAGAACCATACTTCGTCCCACATTTATGATCGCTTACTTGTTCTGGAGCTACTCTATTACGGGATCCCATAGAGAGGATGATCCAGTCTTACTTCCCAGTTTACATCATTGATAAATATATATCAAATGTCATCAAAGAGACATCAATGCATAGGTAACTAGAATACAACAGATGAAAAGGTAATTATCACACTTAGTTCTTGTGATAAGAATTACCGTAAATCTTCTACTGTAACGCGAATTTTTTTGGCCTAAAAAAGCATCTAAATTTGCTGAGTCGTGTTATATACTAGAGGATAAAAATCAGCCCTCCGACGACTGCGGCCGATCGTCAATAATAACAACATCGTTAACAACATCGATAATAGCTTCTCCCAAACATCGATACTTCTAAATAGGCCTACTTCCAAACTGCCTCAAACCAAAGCCTATAAGAAAGCTTATGTAGTGAAAATATTAAACTGAATAAAGATTACTTGTCTTTTTATTAAGAAAATTGATGTACTGTTGTGTTTTTTTGTCGATGTGCGAGTGAGAAAGCTTTCCCTATCAATGTAGAGCTATAAACTTCCAAACTGCCTCGAAGTTGAGGCAGTTGCTTTTGTTGAAGTCGCTTTCTGTGCTGATGACATTCAGACGAATTTGCCGTGTATTATACATTAATTACATTGCATATAATGTCCAGTTCATTATACAATATATTAATTCACTTTTTATTCGAATTACTCGTCGCCAACATCTAACAACATCGATAATAACTTCTCCCAAACATCGATACTTCTAATTAGGCCTACTTCAAAACTGCCTCGAACCAAAGCCTACAAGAAAGCTTATGTAGTGAAAATATTAAACTGAAAATGCATGTAACTGAAATTTTAATTTCCCCCATTAAAATCATTTGGGTTACAAACAGGCACGATATGCTGATTCATTCCATAAAAACATGTAAAAAAAGAACTCTTCAGCCAATGGACATTGCCACCCAATATACCACTTTGTGTTGATTGGTTAGTTTTGATTGACAATAGCACTGCAAGCACTATATAAACTCTGGCAATGTGAGTGTAAATCAGTACAACCTATTCATCCAGTTCATCAATACTTTTAGATTCGATCTCCAGCATATTTATTTAGTGATTCAGGTCTTAGAGATTCTTCACTCACTAAGGTACTTTTTCTTTTTTTTCTGTTTTTTTTTATTATTAAAAATGGGGGTCGCGTTATACAAGAGGATAGGATTTTTGCCGATTTTTTGGGCCGAAAAAGTGGAGTCGCGTTATATAAGAGGTCGCGTTATAGTAGAAGATTTACGGTATTCTTGTAATGTCACCAAAGAAAGTGGGAGGTATTGCTGAGTGCCTGTGACTTGGATACATCACGGTAGGTTTACTACAGGTGGTGATATAACAAAAAAGGGGGTAATATCACACTGGTGCCGTGACCAGGATTCTATATAAATACCATATATACTGGGTAATTACGTATGTTGAAACATAAGAGTGCCAATAATTTAGTATAAGTTTTTTTATTAGTTGACTTACTTGGTGTAAGGTTGTTCCGATAGGCCACAATAAGCCTATTTGTGATACCAATTGTATAATTGATTCTTTTGAACCTAACATTATGGCCCCTTCCGAAATGCCAGACATAGAGGAAGATCAAATCATTACTGGAATCTTAAGCCTAATTCCTGCATTCTCTAGGGTTACAGATGGTCTCCATATTGAACAATTTTTGGACAATATTGAACGACTATTCTCATTCGTAACATGGCCGGAACTTCTATGGTGCATAATCACCAGGTTCCACATTGTTGAACTGGCAGCAAGCATCATCAGAGAATTTCAACTGTACGATATTTCTGCTTTTCACACCATCTCCAGCAAATAACGTCAGCTGTTTGCAACACGCAGTCATGATTCCACGCGAGAGTTTATCAATGCAAAACAGGCACCCGAGGAATCATGCCGGGAATTTGCAAATCGCCTGCAAACGCTCTGTACTCGGGCCGAGCTTTTGCCTCAACCAATGGGTAGGTCAAGTGAAGACCTGATTCTAGAGCAGTTTTCATGGGGACTACTTCCACATCTTCGACTGCCGTATTTATACATAAAACCCACGAATCACCAGGAAGCCATCAGAAGGATTACTGAGATCGAAGATGAATGCAAAACTTAATATGCACCATGAGGAGGTGATTCGTTCACTTCAACAGCAAGTGGAATGCCTAAAGTCACGGATAAATGCTATGCCACACGATTAACTCTAGCCGGGTGTAGACCACATCGATTGATACAGTTCACTCCTACCTCCTGATTTCGTTGAGGTAGCTGAGGCTTGCCTGGATAACGCCACCTCTTTGGACACGTTGAATACTACAATCGATGAAATTATCAACTCCTTTCCCGACTGCTTTGCTGATGAAGTTACACAACTCACCGGTGTTATGAATTTCACAGCCCAATATAAAATTAATGACAAACCAGTTTTCGTCAGGCAGTACCAAATTCCACATGTACTAATGGACCAGTACCATGAACTCATTAACTCTTACCTACAGGCTGGCATAATTGAACCTTCTAGAAGTGTATGGAACTCTCCTGTCCATCTAGTCCGGAAAAGTGACGGCAGAATCTGTTTTACCTTAGATCTTCGTAAAGTAAATAAATTTATAGAGAAAATGGGCTTTCCTACTCCTATCATCTCCGAAATAATACAAAGCCTCTCCGGCAGCCAAAACTTTTCTGTCTTGGATCTTAATTCTGGATACTTCCAGATACCACTAGATCCTAGCATCAGAAAGTGCTACGCCTTTCAAACTCCATGGGGCAAATTCCAACTGACCCGGATGCCCCAGGGAGGTCGCAATTCATCACAAATATTTCAACAGTTCATGACTAACGTACTACAGGATAAAATTGGACAGGGCATATTCGTTTTCCAGGACGACGTGCTGGTCTATGCCAAAACGCTACAACAGCATGTGGATCTTTCATCGCTTGAGGGCGTATAACATCAAACTACACCGAGAAAAATGCCAATTTGCTAGTACTTGCGTGAAGTATCTTGGACATGTGGTCACGCCCCAAGGTACCTCTCCGGATCCTGAGAACATTGACGCAATTCTAAGGATGAAACCACCATCAACTGTGAAGGAAATATGTAGTTTCATTGGTGCTACTAATTTTTACCATCAGTTCATTCCCCATTTGTCCCAGATTCTCCTTCCCCTCACTGCCTTAACAAAGAAACATGCCAAGGTCATTTCGACTCCTGATTGTCAAACAGCGTTCCAGTCGGTGAAACAAATATTAGCATCCCTGTCTGTCCTCGTGACAACGTAATCGTCTACAACGAATGCAGGATTCCTCACTGTTAGAGGATGGCTCATTCCAGATCATTGATGAGAAGCTCTACAATAAAGGACAAAATCGCCTGGGTGAGAGTGAACTAAGACTGTGAGTAGGTCAAGATATGCGCAACACCATCTTACAAGCTGCCCATGACAACGCTCTATCGGGTCATCGAGGACACACAAAAATCCTCCGGAAGTTGACTCAGTTATTTTTGGCCTCAGATGAGTCAAGACGTCAAGAGGTACATTGCTGAATGCCAGATATGTCAGAGAGCTAAACTCAAGAGAGGGAAGGCACCATACCAAACCGGAGTTACTGCTTCAAGACCGTCTGAAAAGGTCACCTTAGACATTGTGGGTCCCATGGAGAGATCTGCCAACGGTCATCGCTACATCCTTGTTATGGTGGATGTACACTACATGATCAAAGGAGTTGGGACACCCCTGTGAACACCTGGGGTGTTTCTCCTGGACTGGACTGGGCCCGCTCATCAAGGTGGACGGAAACCTCAATGCTGATGGCTACAGGACCATTCTGGATAACGGGGCACTTCCAGCGCTGTGGGAATACTTCAGTGACGGGCCGTTCCTCTTCCAGCATGACAATGCGCCTTGCCGCAAAGCAAGATCCATATCCGACTGGTTTGACGAGATCCGGGTTGAAGAACTGGATTGGCCAGCCCAGAGTCCTGATCTCAACCTCATCGAACATCTGTGGAACGAACTGGAACGACGTGTGAGGTCCAGGATGGTTCTCCCTACATCTGTCCAGGAACTAACCATGACACTCCTCGATGAATGGAGGTCAATACCTGTGAACACAAACCGTGAACTTGTGGACAGTATGCCATGTAGGGGTGGAGGCAGTGATAGCAGCTCAGGGTGGTCCTACACACTACTGATTGAAGCTTTTTTGCGGCTTTACGATAGAGCAACAGGTGTCCCAACTCCTTTGATCATGTAGTGTATTTTCCAGATACCCTGAAGCTGTTCCGCTTCGCGACCAATCTGTTCAGGCTGTTGCCTCTGCCCTCATTCAACACATCATATGCCGCTACAGTATCCCATCTGAAATCATATCGGACAGGGGACAAAATTTTATGTCTGAGATGATGAAGAATGTATGTACGGATTTTCGAATTATTCATAAGCCCCCCACTGCATATTTGCCCCACTTCCAATGGTTTATGTTAAAGGACGATCAAAACCATCATTGAACCTCTCCGTACCATCTGCCAAAATCATACCAGCACCTGGGACAAATTCTCGTACCATATGCACTGTTTTCTATGCGCACCAACATTCATGAAAATGTCGGCGACACACCTGTATTCCTGGTTTATGGTTTTAACCCCATAACACCTGAACCCAATCCCAAATCCAAACTTAAAGAAGAATGTGATCCCCTGGAATATCGATCTGAGCTGGTCAAAAAGTTGTGCCGAGTTCGAGAACAAGCTCAGGCAGTCAGTGAGGCCCGACGGCAACAGAAACTGCACAAAGAAAACGCTTATAGAAAGATACCCTAACCATACAAACCCGGCAGCCTGGTTTGGCTACTATGCAAGGGTGGAAGAAAGTGCAAGCTTGAATACAAATACATGGGTCCTTTCAGGTACTTAATACAGTAGAACCTTGTTTTTACCAACTCGCATTTTACGAAATTTCGGATTTTACGAAGTAGTTCTGAAATCCCGACCCCTTCCTATTAATTTCCGTATAATAAACTTTAAGTTTTACGAAGTGTTTTTACAACGAAATTCGGATTTTACGAAGTTACAAGTTGTAATTTGTAGTAAAAATTTTACTGAAAAAGTGAAAATTTTTTGCGTGAGCGGCTTGGTTGCATGTTTTTGTCCGGTTGTATTTTGTCCGCTTGCATCTTGCCCATTTGGCTATGTTATCGCCGTTGTGATCGATGATTAACTGGACTAGTTTCCGCCGTCGCCAACAGAGGGCGCAATGGTCGCCCTTGCTCTGACCAATCAGGATACTCAACGATCGTTGGTGCAGCATCGCGGTGCCAGGAAATATATAAAGGGGTCGCTTTTGCTATGGCAGTCATATGGTTTCACTTTTCATCAGGACTTTCGATTCTCGATTTCGCCAGGACACTAAACACACTGATTGCCGATCAAGAATCCAGAATTGCATCTGTATGTAAGTACCCCTATTTCGTATTTCCCTAAATGCCATTCCCTAAATCTACTTTCAATGTGTTAGATTTTTAAGCATTTAAATGAATAGTACGTAATAATTTATGTACATATCAATTTATTGATTTCATAGTTAACGCATTTGTCAGTAACATACGTACAGTGTAATTTTTCGCTTCTGCCAACCAAACATACAGAACTGCGACTGCTAAGACGAATATGTAAGTACCCTATTCCATATTTTCCTACCACGTTCCTAAGGGCCGGTTCATTTGATTTCGTATTTCCCTATCGTGTTTCAAAAACAACACTAACTTTTGTTTGTTTTTTTTTTCACGGTAGAGGGAAGCACTAACCAATCATTTAAAATGGCATATTCCGGTAAGAGAAAGCGGTCTGCACTTACATTAGAAACGAAAATGGAAATTCTTGATGAATTAAAAAATCCTGGTATGAAGAAAGCTGACATAGCCAAAAAATTCAATCTTCCATTTTCGACTTTGAGCACCATCATCGGTCAGAGGACGAAAATTGAAAGTGCAATTGCATCCTCATCTAATATTAAACGGAAGTATGTTCGTCAGGCTGAACAAGAAGAAGTGGAAGAGGTGCTTTTTAAATGGTTTACCCAAGCCAGAGACCAAAACATTCCTGTAAATGGCAGCGTGTTAAAAGAGAAAGCAGAACAGCTTGCTGCCATTCTCGAAGTCAAAGATTTCCGCTGTTCGAATGGATGGCTAGAACGTTTTAAGCAACATAAAGGATTATCGTTTTGAAAAATCACAGGTGAGGCAAATGCTGTCAACACCGAAGTGGTGTCAGGTTGGTGCAAGACGATACTACCAACGCATGTCGCAAATTATGCTCCGAAGGACATTTTCAATGCGGACGAGACCAGTTTTTTTTTTTAATTCAATGCCGGATCAAACTTACACTTTTAAAGGTGAGGCCTGCCATGGAGGCAAACACAGCAAGGAGCGATTTACGCTCATGCTGTGTAGTAACATGGATGGGTCGGAAAAGAAGAAGCCGCTGGTAATTGGTAAATTTGCTAAGCCTCGTTGTTTCAAGAACGTAAGTTCGTTGCCATGCGACTATTTCTTCAATAAACGTGCTTGGATTACATCCGAGATTTTTGCGAAGTGGCTTCTGAAATGAGATTCGTCCATTAAAATCCAAAATCGAAGGATTCTTCTTTTCGTTGAAACTGTACGCCCCATATTGTACCAAAAACAATTTCTAATATAAAAGTTGTTTTTTTCCCTCCGAATACTATTTTGCATTTGCAGCCTATGGATTTAGGAATTATACAAAACGTTAAGGTACATTTCAGAAAAATTTTGGTTAGGACCATGCTACGAGCTATGGATGAAGGGAAAACAGCATCCAAATTTAATCTTTTGGATGCCATAACCAACGCATGTACAGTATGGAGAAATGTGGCCCCAGAAACAATTGCAAAGTGTTTCAGAAAAGCAGGTTTTGCTTTCAATAATGGAAACGAAACCGAACTTGCAGTCCCACCTGCAGATGATGATGATGATAGCGAATTTGAGGGATTCGAAGAATGGGAAATCCTGAAAAGCAAGCTGAACTTTCAATCAAAATTCTCCGACTTCGTTAATATCGATGCGAATGTGTTAACGTGTCCGACCTTGGATGATCACGAAATTGGCGTCGAAGAAGACCATGAAGATGACAATGACGAGGAATTGGAAAATACGACTTTTAAAGCAACATCTTCCCAAATAAAAAGCTCCTTAGAAATTTTAAAAAATCATTTGTACGCAACTAAAAATGTACCAGACTATATTTTTGACAGTTTTTTTGACTTCTCAAAATATTTAAATAATGACATAACTGCAAATATGCACCAGACAACAATTCTTAATTATTTTCAAAGTTCGAATAATTAATCAGTGTAATTAAGACTATCTGTAATAAAAATACTGCCTATTAAAAATTCAGTGCCTATTTACGTGTTTTTTTTTTTGGGGGGGGGGGGTTTGTTTTTTACGAACTTCGAATTTTACGAATAAATATTATTGGTCTCCTGAAATTCGTAAAAACGAGGTTCTACTGTATATTAATTAAAATACTACTCATATTTTCCTGATGTTCAATTACAGGCACGTACGCAAAGGGGGGTCGGGGGGGTCGAGCGACCACCCCAAAAATGCTGAAGGTCCATGATTTTGAATTCTGTGAATTTAAATCTATTGTTTAAATTCTATTAAAAACTCTGAGTGAACAAGGAGTAGTGGAGGGGTTGTTTTTAATTTCAGTTTTTTTAATTTTCCTTTTTTTCCTCCTTTGGCCTGTTCTAGTGCCATTTCCCCTCCCCCACTAATCATCCCACTCCTTGCTCACTCCAATTAAACAAAAGGATTTTTTCTCCTTTGACCTACACTGAGCCGGACCGACAATTCCTCATTCACATCTTTCGTTGCCAGAAGATGACTTAAGTCGAAAGGGCTTGCGATTTTAATTTTATTTCTTTTCACGGTTTTTTAATTTTTATTATACGATATTTTTTCACAAAAATGAAATCTGAATTTTGTAAGGAGATTGATTTTTTTTTATATCAGCAATGTACACTATCCTATCAAAAGTCATGGGACAACCTGATTTGAATGAAAATGAGACATTCTTTTGCAATTTCACTGTTAGCATTCTTCCCAGCACTACATAACAGAAAATATGCTATTATGAGATGATGCTTACGTGAATGCTGTAAGAATGTCTCAAAGAAAAGAGCTTGCACCAGCAACGCAGCGAACCTCACACCAGCACCAGCAACGCAGCGAGGAGTTTCAATGGTGCAAAGAGCGACGACATTGGACTCTGGATCAATATCAATGGCGAATGGTTGAATGGAGCGATGAGTCCCGCTACACCATCTGGCAATCGGATGGACGGGTTTGGGTATGGCGAACGTTATCTGCCAAGCTGTGTTATGCCCACGGAGAAGTTCGGCGGAGGGTCGGTGGTGGTGTGGGGCTGCTTTTCATGGTATGGATTGGGTGTAATCGTTTCTGTGGATGGACATCTGAACACAGAGCGTTACCAAGACATTCTGGACAACGCACCACTCCGATCTCTCTGGCAGCACTTTGGCAATGGCCCTTTTGTTTCAGCACGATAACACACCTTGCCATAAAGCAAGGGCTGTAGGCACATGGTTTGATGAAAAGGGGGTTCGAGAACTTGACTGGCTTGCCCAGAGCCCCGATCTGAACCCCATCGAACATCTGTGGGACGTGTTGGAACGTCGATTGCACGCTTGTGCGGAACGCGCGAAATCTATGACCGAACTGTCCAAGCCACTTATGGCAGAAAGGCGAAAATTACCTGTCGAAAGGTATCAAACACTTGTGGACAGTATGGCTCAGAGAGTAGAAGCTATGATAGCAGCAAAAGGTGGACCAACAAGATACTAAAATGTGTATATTTTTTAGTGTTTCTATTAAAGTGATGGTGTCCCATGACTTTTGATTGGGTAGTGTATAATAGCATAAACTTCACAACCAACTTTACTAAAATATCACTGAAATATGTTCATTTTTAATTAGTATTACTGTAATTAAAACATAATAAAAAGAATGGATTATTCGAACAAAAGGTCCAATAAATCGAGAGTTCGACCTCCCCTGGAAAAATTCTTGGGTACGTGCCTGAATTACATTATACATTTAGAGACACTGCCATGCTCTCTTTTTGCTCCCACCAATCAGTCATTTTTATACTGCCTATTCTGTAAATTTAGGCAATTGCCTCTTTATTCTGTATCCATCAATCACTGGGTATGTATTCTACAATAGTCTGTATCTTCTTCATTTGTATCCTTGATAAAGCCAGTAACAGAAGGTGAAACCAGTTGCAATTTTGTATATTTTCTTGCACGTTTTGTAGTCCAAGACATCCATCAGCATTGTCAGATTTAAAACTAATACTGCATAATGGCTAAATTTGTATGTTTACAGGGTTTCATTTTGAATCTAATCAATAGTAGTTGCATTCATGACGTCTTAACTTTGCTCACTTTTCTGGCGTACAGTCTGTCCCCAAAAGATAGCTGGTTTAGCTTTTTTTGAAAATAGCAAAGAAAATATCAACAGAATCACATTTTATTTACGAATGGTTTAACAATCTTAAAATAAAGTAATATATTATGTTTTGAGACGATTCCATTTTCTGGAAAGTGGAAATAAAAAGAAAAATAAAAACGGATTGTCCCAAACTGATAGCCAGAGGGAGAGAATATGAATTTCCATAAAATGATTTCAGCTGAAGAATGATTTGTCATTACTTGTTTAATTATGGGTCGTGGTAAAAGGTTAACTGAATATGAGAAAGGGAAAATCGATGGTCTTCGACAAAGACATGCCTCTTTAAAAGAAATTGCCGTACAGTTACAATGTTCTGAAAAAGTTATTTATAATTACTTGAAAAATCCAATTGACTAGGCCAAAAGAAGACAACTGGAAGACCTCCTGCCCTTACTGAACGAGATAAAAGGGTTCTGATGCGTGAAATGATTAAAAACCCAACATCTATAAGAAAACTATCTGTTTCTGTGCCATCGCAACCCTCAAGAATGACAGTTTGGAAAATGCTAAAATCAATGCCCAATGTTGAGTAGCCTACACTAAAGGTATAGCATATACAATAGCATACATTATTATATGTAATGAGTGAATGCTGTTTATAAATACATATACCGTAGTAAACAGATCAAGTGCAACTTGCGTGGAAGATGCATCACTTGCAAGCAAGAGAAAATTTTGCCCTAGATCACGTAACCTGGACGCACGAATGGTTCAACGTTATCTTTTCTGATGAAAAGAAGTGGAATTTAGACGGTCCTGACGGATTTCACAGTTATTGGCATGACATTCGCCATGAACAACACTTCTTCAAAAAAAAGGCAACAAGGTGGTGGTTCCGTGATGACATAGGGTCATTTGGCGGACTGGGCAAAACAGAGCTCATAATTGTAGGTAGACGAATGAATGCTGAAAGTTACAGAAAGATGTTGGGAGATGCTCTTCTTCCTGTACTGAAGCAGACATCAGGTGAAACACCGGTGTTCCAGCAAGTTAACGCCCCTATACATGTTGCAAATGCTAATAGACAATGGTTTGCGTTAAACAAATTGAACATTATGGCATGGCCTGCTCTATCTCCTGATCTCAACCCAATCGAAAATGTTTGGGGAATTATGGTTAGAGAGGTTAATAAAAATGGCAGGCAGTACAGTTGCACAGCATCTCTCAAAAATGCAATAATCGATGTATGGGAAAAAATTCCTATTGATGTTAATCATAAATTGATAGAATCAATGCACAATCGCTGCATTCAACTCATCAAAGCCAAAGGAGGAAAGATTAAATATTAAAATTTATTTTATTACACTTTTTGTTTAACCAGCTATCATTATGGGACAGTCCGTTTTTATTTTTATTTCCTCTTTCCAGAAAATGGAAGCGTCTTCAAAATATAATAAATTACTTTATTTTAAGATTGTTAAACCATTCGTAAAATAAAATGTGATTCCGTTGATATTTTCTTTGCTATTATCAAAAATGCTAAACCAGCTAACTTTTTGGGACAGACTGTATCTTGTTTAACCCTTTTAGGACGGGAAAATTTTGATCAAAAACAGGAAAATTGCGCTAATTTATTCAAAAATTTTTTCTAGCAAAGTATATCTATTTATGGCGAATTTTTTTTTGCATAGTTTTTATTGATGTATAGGCAGGCCACTATATGAAACAGTATATTTTATGTTATGTGCATAATTTATTTTTAAAAATAACTCTGAAAAATACAAATATGAGTAAAGAAAAATTAATCTTGTTTTAATGAATTTTTAGGAAAAAAACGAAAATTATTTCCAATTAGTAAGTTAGGCTGAAAATGTGAAGTATTTCATTGTCTGTATGAGAATTAAAAAATAATTAAGAAATTTTATTTATTATCAATGTTATGAATGTAAATATTTCAGGTGTTTGAAGTTGGCGCCATGACGTAATTTAATGCTAGTTGACGTAATCGCGTAGATCTAACTACAACCAATCAAAATCCAGGTCCCGCCTCAATCCACCAGAGAGTTCTTGAGAATATGATTTTATGTGCATTTTATACAAAAAAATAGCGCTTGTAAATTGCATATATGCTAAAATAAAATT
>JAHWFO010093001.1:713636-727878 GCA_023313115.1 Rhysida immarginata | reverse complement strand
GTTGATCTTGGTGGCGGCATTTTTATTTCTGTTCATATCTCAGTTATCGTTCATATTTGAACCCATGTTCATAGAACGTTTTGTGTTTATCTTAACCTCTATAATACCCCCTTTAAGTATTTTACATTCGATATAAATCACCCTGTATATTAGTCCATTTACTAGTATTTACTAGTCCACATCCAAATTATAAGTCTTAACGTGACGTGAACAATTCTTTATAAAGTAAACAATAAACGGATAAAAACAAAATTACATTCTAGCGGCCCTGTAGAGGAGGAGGGGGGGGGGGGGGGATTTCGGAATGCATTCTGAAATTACGTCATCAAAAGCAGCTAAAGTGATCTTTTCACTACCGGTTTCATTCACAATGAAAAACTATTTTCTTTGCTTTTGAAAAGCAAAGACAAAATAACTTTCCCTTAAGTGAAAGGATGTGAATGCTACTAGTCTTAATTGTCTAAAAATCTTATGTGGATAATGCAGATGATTAACTTAAGAATAAAATAAAACTCCTTTTCCACAACGAAACAGGAATTGAACAAACATAAAAAGAAAAAGACCGAAAATGAAATGAAAAAATACAACCTGAGTCTGTAAGCGCTTTTCGAAAGCTTTGCTTTCATCATTCAGCAGCCAAGGAGTCCCTCGAGAGAACTTGAGAGAACTGACTTGGAATAGAACATGCTGAGTATTTATAACGAACGGAAGCCAATCAAGACAAAAAGATCCAACTGAAATTTATTGATTGGGAAAGTGCGTCGCCCATTTGATCAATGGTGATTCGCTAATAGGGCCCCTATCTAAGTTGAGTAACAATTTTTTATCCGTTTTTTGAATGGCTAAACTTTCGAAGGCGTCCAGAAGGTGTTTCTTGTTTATTGACTCAATAAGTTTTACATTGTTTAATAAGAATTCATGCCCGGTATCTAGAGAGTGTTTGGCTATGAATGACTGATTCCCTCTACCATATCTTGTGTGTCTCATGTGTTCTTCGAATCTTGTTTCAATATTACGGAAAGTTTGTCCTTTGTACATCATGGGGCATTGGGAACATCTGGCTTCGTATACTCCTGAATTCTGTAGTGGTGGAATCTGGTCCTTTGGGTTAGGTAATAAATGCCTGGTCTGGTTGGGATTGCTAAAAGATAACGAAATATTAAAAGATTTAAAAACAGAATTGAGACCTTTGATTAATGACTTATTGTAAGGTAAGGATATGACTCTCCCTCTATTTTTAGTCCGGTTGAGGGTAGTGATTTCGTCCATGAACTTCTTTAACTTCCTCTTCTTGACTAAATCGGTGATGGTACATGTGCTATAGCCATTTTTAACTGCAATATTCTGGATCAAGGAAATTTCTTTTTTGAATGAGGATTGACCTAGTGGGAGATTAATAGCTCTGTCAATCATCGAAATGAAAGTAGACATTTTTTGATTCCAAGGGTGGCTGGAATTGCTTGGTATGTAATTCAAACCGTTCGTAGGCTTTCGGTATACCTCAAATGATAGTGAATCATGGTTTCTGATGACTAGGATGGCATTTATGAAATGATGGCATTTATTACCTAACCCAAAGGACCAGATTCCACCACTACAGAAATCAGGAATATACGAAGCCAGATGTTCCCAATGCCCCATGATGTACAAAGGACAAACTTTCTGTAATATTGAAACAAGATTCAAAGAACACATGAGGCACACAAGATATGGTAGAGGGAATCAGTCATCCACAGCCAAACACTCTCTAGATACCGGGCATGAATTCTTATTAAACAATGTAAAACTTATTGAGTCAATAAACAAGAAACACCTTCTGGGCGCCTTCGAAAGCTTAGCTATTCAAAAAACAGATAAAAAATTGTTACTCAACTTAGATAGGGGTCCTATTAGCGAATCACCATTGATCAAATGGGCGACGCACTTACCCAATCAATAAATTTCAGTTGGATCTTTTTGTCTTGATTGGCTTCTGTTCTTTATAAATACTCAGCATGTTCTATTCCAAGTCAGTTCTCTCGAGGGGCTCCTTGGCTGCTGAATGATGAAAGCAAAGCTTTCGAAAAGCGCTTACAGACTCAGGTTGTATTTTTTCATTTTATTTTCAGTCTTTTTCTTTTTATGTTTGTTCAATTCCTGTTTCGTTGTGGAAAAAGAGTTTTATTTTATTCTTAAGTTAATCAGCTACTAGCCTTTTTGCACTTTTTCTGCAGACACAATTATATTTACTCAACATTTTATCTAAGCATTCAAACAATTAAACTACTGTCCCGGAATTATAAAAATTTATTCTTAATATCACTCACTTGCACTTCTTACAAATCCACTGTGTAATTGAAATGTCATCAATGGCTCTGGTAAATTTCTGAAATATGTTTTGATAGCACTTGTTATGGTTTTCGTTTCAAAACTGAAAGCATCGTCTAAACTGATCTTCTCAAATTTTCGCCGATCTATAAAATGTATTAAATTATTTCATCCATTTGACTTTAATATACAAGAAATATTAAAAGAGTAATTCAGGTTTCTTTTTTCTTAATATAATAGCCATTTATCATAAAAGTTTCACAGAACATAATTATAACCTAAAAAAATAAAAGAACTGGACAATTATGGATATAAATATAAATAAAAAAAATTAAGTACACACGATTTAACTTTAAAGAGTGCACAGAAGAGTAAGAAATTATTATTATTATTATTTTTTGGTGCCTCCTATTTAATTAAAACTCGTAAAATTAAAAAAATGGTAAAAGCGTGGCGACATGTTTAATATTTTGTAAACTATCTTTCAATGTTTTATACATATACCGGTAATAAAAAACTCAATTCTTTGGGTACTTATAGAACAGGGATGAACATACCATTTAGTAAATATTAACAACTATTAAGGTGTGACAGTGGTCATGAAAACATAAGAATCATTTCTTTTTTTTTAACGTATTTTTTCAAATATTGACTCCAGCGCAAATTTAACGATTGAACAAAAAAATAGCCATTTTAGCACCCCATAGTAATCTAGAATAGTAATTTAGAGGGTAATTTTATCATTTATATAGCCTTCTTCATAATTTTTATGTATTTAAAGAAGCTTTTATAAACTAATTAATGAAATGTTTATAACGTCTAAGACGGACTTAACCATTATCATCCTATTGGGGTGGGTCGGCGAGTCTATGTTTAATGCTGACCGCTCATTGCATGATTGCCGTACAGGTTTGTGCTAAATCTTAATCTGTTAACTTTTTATCTCCTTTTGTCAATTTTAAAACTCTAGTTTATATAATGCCTAAAGAGTCTAAACTGAAACCTGCCTCTACCCGGACTGTGTCGAGTGGAACACCTACAAAATCTTCTGCTGACGATCCACCATTGACCTCGTTGGAGTTAACAATGTTGGCTCCAATGATGTTAATAAAAGAACTGGATTGCACGTGAGCGAGGATCGAGCGTACAAGGGTTTTCCCTGAAAATGTAAGCGAATGATCTGAAATGTGGGAGGGAGAAGCATACAATGAGTACTCTGGAAGTAATATTTTCCACAATATTGGCAGATAATATCAGCAGAAAATATTAATAACAGAATAGTGGCTAGTACTAATGCCTATCTTTCATTTACTGTTGTTAAATTGGCATCTATTAATATATTTATTTTATTAAATAGTTCAACCCATTTAAAAAATAAATTACTTCTTTATTTAAATTTACCCATCATCCATCCGCTACGAAATTATCATTCCATTAAGTTTGTGTATTCAATTATTAAGATTAATAAAAAATATACGCTCTTTATTCTTGGAAAAATTCTGACCCTTTTATTTTATTTTTAAATTTTTTGATTTTAATTTAGGAAACAGGTATTACTAGGCATTACTTATTTGACTTTTCGTATTTTCATCAATTCACTAAATAATTAGCGAATTACATGGGTGTTTCAAAAATGACCGGTATATTTGAAAAATCAAACGGGCAGCGATAGAAATACACCGTGTGTTGCAATATGCTTGGGACAACAGTAAATTTTCAGGCAGACAAACTTTCAAAATTACAAACGGTGTATTTCTATCGCTGCCCGTTCAGTTTTTATTGATTTTTCAAATATACCGGTATACCGGTTATTTTTGAAACACCCGGTATGATTGAGTTAGTCCATTGTTGCCACAAATAGAGGCAGAGAGATTAAAAAAAAAAAATTAAATATTTATAATTTATTAATTTTTGGCGTGATCTCGAGTTTGGACTCGAATTTCTATGAGCCTGTTGAGAGTTAATTTCCTTTTATAATTATACAATAATCTAATACAATAAATATTATTTATTTAAATGAAATAAATTAAAATAATTTACATATTGGAAAATGTTATAATTTTTTATCAATTTGTTTCTCATTGACACTTGGTTTTGTTTCGCTTCATTTCATAAAATGGTAATTAATTTTTTCGTTAATTGAGTAGAACGTAAATCCTCTGAAACATTTGTTTCAATTATACATGACATATCCTTACAAATAATTTATGATTCAATAACTGAAAAATTAAGGGTTTCTTTAAGTTCCGTTTTATCCGACGTTTTCGGTTATCCAATACGCGATCCCCCGTTTGTATATCACACTACTGCACTATTAAACATGAATTATTTTTTCCACGATGTATATCACCTTATCACAAAAAATTTACCTATAAAAATTACGTTCTACATTCTGTTCTAAGTTTATTTGTTCAGATAATCCTGAACCTGCGAACAGTGATTACTGAATTGCAGTGATCGAAAAAAATAAAATATTATATAAATAAACAATTTTCATGTCATTAAATGAAAGATAAGCATTAGTACAAACAAGCATTATGTAATTGTATGACAAAATAATTTAATTTTCTGCTAATATTATCTTCAAATCGGGTAGCTATCACTATCCCACCTGTGGGCAAAGGGGTTTTTCTCCCATAATTCAGATCGCTCGACTACTTTTGTCAGGGAAACTCCTGTATGCACGGCTGAATGGGTGATAGCTTCACGTGCACAATCCAGTTCTTTTATTCACATCAATGGTTGGCTCTTTTCGATAAACCTACTTTCTGGGACCATGTTTTGTCCACATTTGTGAATAAACTATCTGAACTAGTGGATTATAAATTATCAGATATAACATCGAATTTGGCATCTGTTAAGACTATATTTAATACAGTATCTTCTCAGCTATCTACGTTGGACACAAAATGCAAAAATTTGCAATCGAAACTTAAAAAATTAGAAAGCGAGATATATCATTATGATCAATCAAGGATTGATATGGTTTTTTCAGAACTCGGCGAACTTGAACAACATTCTTGTCGAGCCAATTTAAGAGTATTTGGCCTGCCTGAGCAACCTTCCAAATCTCTACCTACGATTCTGTCCTCTGATGTTAGAAAATCTAGATATGACTGTTTCTCCCACTGATTTTGTTGCGGCCCACAGTGTAGGTCGACGTTCGTCAAACACAACTCGTCCTGTGATTGTGCATTTTGCCTCCTATTCTCTTCATGATTTAGTAATAAAAAACTGAAGACTCATAGACCTGATATGTCAGTAGCTGAAGATCTCACCGGCACACACTATAGATTGCTCCGAGCAGATAAATCCAGGTTTGGTGTCTCCAATGCCTGGAGCTTTAGTGGAATTGTCTTTGTAAAGGACTCTCAAGGAAAAATTAAACGGATCCGTTCCACTTCTTATCTCCATGAGTATACCAATTGTAGTTCTGATATTAGTGCTAGCATATAATTTTTTCTAATTTTTTGAATTATCTGGCTCACGCCTTATTATAGGTTATCTATAATTTGAATGTTTAATGTAATATACAATTTTGTAAATTTTGTAAATATAGTATTTAAACAATTTGTGTTTGTTCTCTTAGACAATTTAATTTATTTGATTTAATTTTTTTTTCTTTTTTGAAAATTTAATTGCTTGCCTTCCTGTGATCTTACATTTACTAATTTTTTTATAGTGATTTATAATTATTTATTTAGAATTTACTTTTTTTGTAGTTTTTGTTTTTATTACTTCTTTCATTTGTTAATTCTACTGTTTTTGATTGTTTATTTTAGTTTATTATTTTTTCACTACTCACTTTAATTTCTTTAATGACTTTTTTAACTGATTTCAGTAAGCCAGTTTCTATCGACGCGTGTAATGACATCTTTACTAATTTTTCTCCTTCTGTTGCCAAACGTTGTTGTTCTGTTTTTTTCTTAAATGTTAGTTGTTTAAATGCTAATAATGCCTCAATTTTGATTAACCTTGACTCTCTTTCTATATCTCCGAAATTAACCCCTCTGAGATTCCCTCTATTGAGGGATATAATGTTGTATCTTCCAGCCGAGTTAATAAACATGGCGGTGGTTTGTGTGTTTATGTTTCTCAAGATTGGACTTATAAAAAGTTGGACTATCTATCCTTTATTACAATTGATTTTGAAATTTTAACTTCAATGATAAATAATAGATTTGTCATTATGGCTGTTTATCACCCTCCATCAAGTTCTTTGAGAAAATTTCACACTCATTTGTCCTCCCAATTATTGTTAATCCAACAATTAAATTATAATTATTTTTTTAATCGGAGATTTCAATATTGACTTTAGTTCACTTATTTCGAATTGCAGTCATATACTTGATCCAACTTTCCTAGCCGGTCTTAAGATGTCAATTAAGGCATATACACATTTTTCACTGTTTTATCATAAATATACAACTATTGACTCATGTTTTTCTACACTAACCCCTATTTACAGCAAAGCTTAAGATGCTGCAATCACTGACCATTTTCATATTTTAATTATTTTTGACTTAATTCTATCTTATCCTATTAAAGCCAATTTTTTGAATAAACGCCTAATTTCTGATCATAGGATAATAATCCTGGAATCCTACTTTTCCCTGACAGATTAGTCTAGCCTCTTATCTACTAGATAATTTTTTTGATACCGACTCTTTATTTGATAATTTTTTATCCCATGTACAACATGATTTTGATCGCTATCTACCGTATTATCGTGCTTCTTTTGGAAAAAATTTAAAACATCCACCTAAAAAACATTGGATAACTCTGTGTCTTTTGATTGACATAAAGCTTAAAAGTAAGTATTATCGGAAGTCTCAACTTGTTCCTTCTAAAGTTAATATTAAACGTTTTAAAGATTTTTCCAATGTACTTCGTAAGAGAATTAACAAGGCCAAAAGAGATTACTTAGATAAATTATTTTTACGATTGTATGCGAATAAGGACAAATGGAAGATAATAAAAAGTTTAGTCCCTGACTCAAGGAGTTTTATATCGCCTTTCAGTATTCCAACCAATGTTAACAGAGACTCGTTAACAATATTCCTTAGATCACTTTTGCCTCCCTCAATCGACCCTTTGTCTGATTCAGTTTATGATTATGATACTCTCCAATTAAATAATAATCATAGTTCTTTTGTATTTCCTACAACGGTCGAAGAGGTCAGTGATATTATTGGGAGTTTGAATTCCTCGGATTCCCTTGACCACTTGCCCCATTAATCTTCTTTAGTACTCCTACACCACCGGATAAAATTATCTTCAAACAGGAGATTTTTGCTGTAACGAGACGGCCCCCGCATCCAATCCAGTGTAATAAATGTCACAAATTGGGCCATACCAAGCAGAGGTGCTCTAACCCGATGGCTTGCTCAAAATGTTCCAGTGGAGATCATGAACGAAACTCCTGCACATCAGAAAATTTTGTATGTATAAATTGCAAGGGGGGGTCACTTCCCTTATTACAAGGTGTGCCCAAAGTTCATATATGAAGCACTCATCCGTACCAAAATGGTGAACCTATATATCTCCTACTACCAAGCTAAAAAGCTAGTGGATATGGAGTTAGGAGATGAGGGGCCCAACCAGAAATCCTACGCTTCACAGGTCACACATAAATATAATGTTTCGAGCCCAAGGCAACAATTTACTATCTCGCAACCTCTGGATTCCTCTCTACAGGAATACTCGTCTCATCCATACCAACAAAACAAATTACTGACATGCACCACGAGTGGCCGTGATGAATTTCCCATGCAAATCTCATCAGGTATTCCTCCTTCTCCCATTTTTAAACAAAGTGAGTATAACGATACACTATCACAGGTTCAGTGGTCCCAGCAAACTCCATTTTCAGCAGAAACAGAGGATTTCAATATCACAAAAAATCAAGTAATGGAAATGGAACAAACCCAAGAAACAGAACTTAACCACAAAATAGACGCAGCCCCGATTGAGAAAGATGAAGCGATCTTGAACATATTAAAATTATTCATCATTACGCTAATGGAAAATCCAGACCTACTCAAGCAAGATAGCTCATCGGAATACATAATTCACTGGAGATTATGAGAGAAAGATTATCAAATTCCCCCCATTGGTTCTCAGAAGCCTGTGTGTGGTGGCAAGAAATGCTATCTCCCATTCAACACGATCATCATTCGGACCAAGATGCAACTAAGACACTTAGTATCATCCATTGGAACGTCAGAGGTGTCCTCGCAAATAGGGAGGACACTATTTTGTTACAGAGAAAGTCTTCAATATTAACTTTGTGTGAAACTTTTTTAAATATTGTGACGAGACAGGTGTAATATTTCTAGAAATATTCCACATGACCCGTCACTACAGATATTCAGTGTTATACAACCTCGTGACAAAAATCCTGCAACATTCGATTTTGTGCACGCGCTTCTACATTTAAGCGATAGTTATAAAATATATTTTAGGGTTACGACTTTGAAACTATACTGAATGGATTCTACGACTATTGTTACACAGGGAAAAAAATAAGCAGGAAAAATATACATTTTATTTCTAACAAACTTAGAAGAAATGAAAAAGCAAGTGTTGGAGTCCTGCAACACGTCAATCTTGTGACAAAAGTCCTGCAACACTGCAATTACAGTCAATTCTCGTTAATACGAAACTGGTTAATACGAAATTCCAGTTAATAAGAAGACATTTTGTGGCCCGTCCCCGAGAAAGCAATTACTATGTAAAATTTTCTGCTTTATACGAACATATTTTCATTAAAATACGGTTTATATGAAGGAAAATTTCATAATTTTAATTGAAAAATAGTCCTTTTAGGAACAATTTTAATGATAAAATTTCAGATTTCGAATATAAAGTTAAAAATAATTTTCAAAGTCATTTCATATGTGATTGCTTCTGAATTATTCGAATAAATGAATACTCGATTTTTTTAATCAGTCGATACTTTTTATTCGATAAATTTAGTCGATTATTCGATAAAAAATATATCGGTTATTTAGTCGAATTTTTCAAACTAACGAATCACGTGCTTTCAAACTAACGGGAAATCTGATTCGCGAAATCTGAATCACGTGCTTTCAAACTAACGAGAAATCTGATTGGTTCAGCTATTCAGATCTGAAATCCTGTCACATAGCGCTCAAATCTTTATTTAAGCAAGTGCAATATCGGCATCGTTTCAAAATCAATTTTCTCATCGCTACAACGCAGTTATCTAATTTTATTACAGTCAGGAATTTTATTCAATGTCAGCTTCAAGCAAAAAAAAAGAAAGGATCTTTCATTAGATCTTAAGTTACAAATTCTGAATGCAGCGGAAAAACCAAATGCTATAAAAGGGCAGATTGCTAAAGACTTTGACATTCCACCGTCAACATTATCAATGATACTTAAAAACTCGGAAAAGATAAGACAACAGGCTGAATCGAGTGGAACTCTGAGAAGAAAACGAATGCGAAAAGCAGCACACGAAGACATGGAAACGGCACTTTTAACTTGGTTTAAACAAGCAAGTTAACGTTTTTTCTATTCCGGTATACATATAGTACAATACAGTGCTGTAGAAATTACTGTAAGCTTTTTTTCTATAAAGTACTGTACGCTGTATTTGTTTTAGGCTCGACAAAAGAATATTCCCATTAGCGGCGATATTCTAAAAGAAGAAGCTAACCAGTTTGCAAACCAGCTGAACATTGAAAATTTCGCGTGCTCTAGTGACGAAACAACGCTGACGAAACCGCCCTTTTTATAATCTTCTGCCCGAGAAATCTTATCATTTAAATTCAATCTGCTCCATCAAATCAGAGAATGTTAGAATTGATGGAGGAAATTAAATCTTATATATTGTACAGTCAGGATGTTCCTGAAGACTTATTTACATTATATTGTAAAGTCAATAGTGATTTAGAAAAAAAAATTGTTTTAGCGCGAAAACAAACTGTTATTACAGATTTTTTTAGGAGAGATGAATAAAAATTATTTCTAACTTAAAGTACTCTATTTCCGTGCTTATTTCATAACACTTTTAGTATTGTTGGTTTATACGAAATACGAATAATACGAAAAAATTTCTTGGTCCCCACGATTTCGTATTAACAAGAATTGACTGTAATAATAAGTAGAACCACCCTATGCTTTAAGTACAGCTTCGATTCGCTTAGGCATTGAGTCCACAAGTGCCTGACATTCATGTTCAGAAATTTCTGACCAAATATGAAACGTTTTGGATTTCATTTCGTCGATGGTCTTTGGGAAGGTTGGCTTAATTTTTTTCTTTATTATATCCCACATCCTTTCGATTGGATTTAGGTCTGGAGAGTTTCCAGGCCAGTCCAAAACTTCAATTCCCATGTCTTCAAAGTACTGTTTGGTTATCTTGGTGCACCATCTTGCTGATAAACGTACTCTCCATCAGGGAAGTAATAATCAGCAGCAGGCAAGAGATGCTCATCCATAACGTTGATGTAAACTGATGAAGTTACACTTTTGTCAATAATAGCAAAGCTTCCTAGTCCTGCAGCTGTCAACGTTCTGTATAACATGAGTCCAGGGGCAAATTTCACTGTCTTGGAAATATAGTTTGGTAGCAATTCTTCCCCCATTTTACGGAAAACTTTTCTTCTTCCATTCCTGAAACAAGAAAACTCTGGTTTCATCGCTAAAAATTACTCGTCGCCATTGTTCAACAGTCCAGCTGCGATATTTGTAACACCAATCCATTCTTTTTTCCTTCATTTTAGCCGTAAGGAGTGGTTTCTTCTTTGCAACTCGAAAGCCATACCTCATTTCTGCGAAACGTTGTCTTGTCAATCTTTGGGACACATTTACTTTAATGATGCTGGACCATTCTTGAGTTACCATTGCAGCAGTCTTCATTCTAGCAGTTTTCACAATACTTCTTAGTACATTGTTTTGGGCTTTTGTTGTCTTTCTGGGATGACCCGGCCGCACTCTCACATCATTCTCCCAGGTCTTCACTTCTTCTTAGGTCTTAATAATTCTTCCAACAGTTGAACGATGAATACTGACAAACATTGCTATATCACAATTCGAGATGCCTTGGTGACGTTTTTCAATAATTAATTTTCTAACCTCGCTCGACACTGGCAGGCATGTCTTAGCCATGGTGAAAATCAGTGTCCTTATGAGTAAATTGGTCATAAAAAACTTTCTATGCAAACGAGGTGATCCCATTATCATTTATGGGGTTAGTAACATTTAAAGAGCTGTTTAATGATAAGAATTAATATTATTATGGCGTAAAATTATTATTAATTGCAGTGTTGCAGGACTTTTGTCACAAGATTGACGTGTTGCAGAACTTTTGCCACACATCTGCTTTTTTATTTCTTCTAAGTTTGTTAGAAATAAAATGTTTATTTTTCCTGCTTATTTTTTTTCCTATGTAACAATAGTCGTAGAATCCATTCTTTACAGTTTCAAAGTCGTAACCCTAACATATATACCAGGTGGGCAAGAAATAACGTGAGGTGTTCAGAGCTCGCTAGCGGGAATTCTATTAGGCCAAATGCAGTACATTTTGGTGTATATACTTAGTGGAACAAGCAGTTTTGATTTCTGCAAAAAAAAAAAATAGTACCAAAAGTCACCATAGGGGGCGCTTTTTTCAAGAAAACAATGAATACCTAATTGTCAAATGAACAAATACCGTACAAACAACTTTAGTAACAACAATAAACAATGTTTTATTTTTAATTACAAATGTGTTTCAATATGACCACCAGTGTGCTATTCCAATAGCTGCATGCGGTACATGACATTTTCTACGGCAACTCGCAGCATATCTGCATTAATTAGTCTGATATGTAACGTTATTTGATCCTTTAAGGTTGAGAGGTCAGGAACATGTGCTTGATACACAAGGCTTTTCAAATATCCCCATAACCAAAAATCACAAGGGTTGAGATCAGGCGACCTGGGTGGCCATACCATGGGAAATGCACGACTAATTATTCTGTTGTCTGAAAAACGTTCTCACAAGATCTGCTGCACCTGACGTCCGATGTGCGGTGGCGCACCATCCTGGATAAAAATGGTAGAATCCAGACAATGCTTTTCCTGCAATCGTGGTATCATTAAAATTCTCAAGCATATCGGCATACCTGGCAGAATTGACGGAACAAGTCACCGGTCCACGGGGACGGATTTCTTCAAAAAAGTACGGGCCAATGATGAAAGAAGCAGTAAAGCCACACAATACTGTTAGTTTCGGTGAATGCATAGGAGTTGGCAGACACACTTGTGGATTTGATGCAGCCCAAATACGGCAGTTGTGGGTATTGATATCACCATTCAAATAAAAATGTGCCTCATCACTCCATAAAATTTGCCATGGCCGTGCATCATCCACTTCCAAACGTGCTAAAAATCTCAACGAAAGCAATTGCGGGTACGCGTCAGTTCGGGTACGTTCATCTCCAGGAAGCAATTGCTGAACAGGTGTGAGTTTATAGGGATAAAATGTCAATATCTTATGCAATATTTTCCTCACCGTCGAATATGGGATATCTGTTTAGCGTGTTATTGCATGTGCACTGCTGGTACCCTGCACAGTAGTCATCTCCTGTTCCACAACAGCAGTTGCAACTTCTTCAACGTGTTGCTGCCTGATTCGTTTGCGTCCCCGGCCTGGTTGCTCTCCTAGAGTTCCAGTAGATTCAAATTGTTCAATCATTTTCCGTAAGTTAGTTATGCTCATCGGTCCTCTTCATAACGTTTTCAATCGCCGGAATTCACGAAGGGCAGCACTTGCATTGTCGCTCTTCTGATAAAACAACTTGACTAATAACGCCCAGTCAGGCAGAGTAAGCATCATCTTCACGCCATTCGTTCGTGAATGATGGGAAATCCTCAGCCTTGCCTTTTATTGTCATGATTGCTCAACACGGAATGCGCTTATGCAAATGTATTCATTGTTTTCTTGAAATAAACGCCCCCTATGACGACTTTTGGTACTATTTTTTTTTTTTTTTGCAGAAATCGAAACTGCATGTTCCACTAAGTATATACACCAAGTATATACACTGCATGTTCCGATTTCTTATCGTCCCTTGACCTCCGAATATCATTTCGTACTCCAACCCCAGTTGCTCGCACCCTGAACCCGCCCACCTCCGTCACCTCCGACAAATATTCCCAATCCGGAGTTTACCGCCTGAATTGTGCGTTTTGCGATATGTTCTCTGTGGGATTATCGACCCGCAATCTTGCTTTGCGATTCAAGGAACACCTTGGCTCGTATAAAAAACGGGACCGTGTCTCCCACTATGCAAACCATCTCGCAGATTCCGGACACGCTTTGAAGTCAAAAGAAGAGGTTATGTCTGTCTTGCACATCTGTAATAAACCAGAAAAAACCGCTACCCTCGAAGCGATCGAAATATTCAAGGCCAAGAGGTCCACCCCACACTTGCTTCTCAATTGCCAGACGGACTTTAATGTGTTTGCAATACTTAGTTCTTTATCTGATCTACTATGATTTTCTCTCTTTTTCTTTATTTTATGTTTCTTCTGCATTTTGTAAGTTTCTTACCCCTTTATTTCATTTTGTTTTTTTCTATGTAAATTCTCTTGTCTTCGGACAACCGGATATGTTCTCTTTTCGGTCCGCGTTAAACGCACCATCTCTGTACAACTTCTCTTTTGTGTATCTTAAAAAATTTTTGTATTTATTCTATTTTATTCTACTGGCCATTACGTCCTTTTTGAACTCATTGGCCCCCTTGCTTTATATCCTATTGGTTCTTGTATATATTTACGCTCATTGCTTAACTTGTACCACTGTTCTGTATATATAAAGGCTTTCATGCCTCTTGCTGTATATCCTTGACAAAGCCGGGAATAAATGGCGAAACTAGTTGGAACTCCTGATGTCCCTCTGTTATACTGTAAGGCCACCACC
>JAHWFO010093001.1:661569-713626 GCA_023313115.1 Rhysida immarginata | reverse complement strand
AATACTTCCGGTACAGAGCACTGAAAAGCTCTGTTACCCTATGGTTCCGTGTCCAACAAAATGTTGAATGTACTTTCATATGTTCTCTTTGTATTTTTATCTAGGTTCTGTATTAAATTTCAAGCATTACCTGGCAAAATCTACTTCCGGTATTTTGGCAAGTCTCGCTGTTGGGACTACTTCCGGTATTTTGGGAGGTCCCATTTTTAGGGCTACTTCCGGTGTTTCCACTGGAGCACCCGGTTATACATATTTTCTAAAAAAATCACTACTACCCCAGCGACCAACCAAAAAAAGAGGTCAAGAAAGAAAAACAATGAAAAAGAAAAGTGAAAATGAGGAAGGGAAGAATCGAAAGACAGACAGATTACATGTGGTTACACAAGTGTTCAGATCGGGGAGAAAGTAAGCTGAAACATTTTTTTAGAAGAAGACGCTCTCATGACCAGAGTAAAACTTGGATCCAATAGGAAGAACAGCCGGGTCTCTCGCATGGCGAATGACAGCGATCAACTCAAGAAACGAGGGTAGATGAATGCAGAGAGCACCAGCCGAGGGAGACAGCAGCGAACATTAAGTGGTTTGGCTTAGCAGCAGCTGAATGGGTTTCGTGCGGTGTGCAGCGCCGGGCAAGGTTGGAATTCCTTAAGCGCTGAAACACCAGGCGGCACGAAACCAATCTGTGTTGTTTTTCCACGGCACGGACTCCTACAGCTGGGCTGTCGGTGACAGGGCACGTGGGAAACAACATGCGAAAGCCAAGCCATAAACCGTGGCGCACTGTCCAGTGGACTGCTTGAATGAAGAAGCCGACAGAGGACTGAGCTACGTGAGGCCGAGACGGGTGCAACAGACATCACCATAGTGGACAACGAAGGACCATCCAAGCAACACAAGGGGAAACTTCAACGATAAGTGACTGATCATACAAGATAAGTACTTTAGCGTTGAGCAGGCCTGCGTGCAAAAGTGTTACAAGTAACTTATTCAACCTAGAATATTGAATTGCTGATTATTAGTGATAACTGTGTGCAAATTAAGTGAAAGTGGATTGGTATCGAGGTGCAATAGTGCTTGGGAGAGAGAGAGAGAGAGAGAGAGAGAGAGAGAGACGGTTTAGGAACTTAATGCATAGGACAATGACTCTTTATTAGCAATAAAGCTCATGATATCCTAAGTATAACCATTTTAATAAGTGTTTGTCTAAGATTGACATTGAATTAATGTTAGAAGCTTTTTTTTTATGTTTTCTTTCCCTTATTTCTTATTTAATCCTTTAATAAAGATCACTTGGTTATATTAAACATATTTGGTTGAGTCATTCAATAGGTCATAGGTTAGTTAGTGTTTGTAAGCTATGTTGGGTAGGCTTTCTTTATGGTAGTAAAGATAAGTGTGGGAAGAAATAATCTGTTATCGTCGACCAGATAACCTTGGTTAAACACTATACGATCACAAAAAGGCAAAGGGGGTAAGGTAAACGAATTAGAAGAATAGTAGGCAGTCTTAATTAATTAACGATTATTGAAGCAACTAATAACCTTTATTTTTTGTACGTGCGAACTGGGGTTTAGAACAATCACAGCCCAAACTTTATGAAATTACGACGACTTGTTTGCCTAGTAAGCAGCAGTGTGGTCCAAACCTTTCAGCTGCTCATATTAATATGTCTAACACCCCAGGATCGTCACAATATTAACTCTAAAATTGCTATTGGTGACTTTATGACTTATCTAAACAATAGAAAAGACTATGGAGAAGGAAATTTAGCCGCAATATCTCCACTAATACCTCATTTCATCAATTTTAAAAAGCACATAGATGCAACAGCAATCACTGATCTAGTTCTTTACTATTGTGATATATGGCTACATATTTATTATATATACGTCCCGGGATATATAAATAAAGACGCCTGGAAAAATATTATAGGTTCATTATCATCTTCGTTCATAACTGGCGATTTCAATGCAAAAAGCTCCCTGTGGGATGTGACAGGTACAATTATAATGGTCACACTTTAGAAGAGATCAGTATTAAATACAATTTAACTGCATATTATACTCCAGACTTTACCTATCATCCTCCTAGGTCGGAATGGTCCCCATCATATCTGGACTTTGCTCTTTCTTCTTCAGATTGGCCTCTCCCCATTCATATCTCTTTAGTGGCGGGCACATATGCAAGTTATCATCAACCTATACGTGTAACTATCCAGCCAATCAAGTTAAAGTATAATTTTAAGGTTAACATTCCTAATTGTAGTACAACTTTTAGCAACCACCCACCACTGCATTCAGATAATCCCGATAACCAAGATATATATGGTTCCTTATCACATGATATGCAGCACCTCATCCTCCTCTTTCAAAATAGATCTCTTCCCAAGGGAACAAGTAACAGAATCATCCCACCCAGACCAGGGTGGTGGACCCCGGAGTGTGAATCAGCCATCTAGATATGATTTAAGTCTAGGAGGCAGTTCCTAAAGTGCAGATGCACACGTTGTTGGTGTCTATCAAAAAAAAAATGAAAGCACAGTGCAAGAGGATCCTTAAGAAATACAGGAGACAAATTTGGGCTAGCCTAGTTAACCAGAACAAGCAAAACAATATCTGGAAGATTTTGAAGATTATGCTTCATAGACCGAAACACTTAATACCGCTAATTGCCAACCAGGACACTTCAATGCAAAATCCGAAGGAGTCTGCAATGTCAATTCTCAAGTCCACAGTCAGATCTCCAATTGGTAAACAATTAAGCGGCCGACTCCTCTGCTGGCAGAATTCGTTCTGAAGTCTAAGTGAAACCAGTGGGAGCTACCATTTACATTCTCAGAATTCAAGGAGTCACTGAGAAGCAAATCTAACTCGCCTGGTCCTGATAAATTACTCAACAATACGTTCATGAAACTAAACCACAGCCAACAGAAAATCCTTTTAGAGCATTTGAACAAATCCTGGATGATAGGCATTATTCCTAGTACAGTACTTGGAAAGAATCTCTTATTTTCCCCATTTTGAAACCAAAAAAACCCTCCACCCAACCACAGAGTTATAGACCTATTGCATTAACATTTTGCCTAATCATAATTATGGAGAGAATGGTGAATAGTACACTACAGCATTTTCTAGAAATGAATAACATTCTCCCATCTTGGATAACAGGTTTTTCGTAAAGATTCTAACTATACCTTCCCCATTATCAAACTGGTCGACACCATATATTTGGCGTGGGAGAAGGGGGAAACCCTTGGAGCCATATTCCGTGATTTAAAGAAGGCATACGATTCCGTGGAGCATGATATATTATTAAATAAAATGGTTAACAATTCCTTGCCGAGAAGAATGAGAGTGTGGATAGCTTCCTTCTTAAAGAATAGACGAGTTGGGATGAAATACCCTGGGGGAATCATTTGGCAAACCCAACAGAAAAGGACTACCACAGGGATCAACATTAAGCCCTATATTTTTCAATATCTTCATGATAGACAGCACAAAAACCCTTCCTAAAGGAATAGAAAGGAATTGTTTTGTGGACTATATAATAATCTGGAATGCAAATCTTTCTATTCCCAAGATTAAGAACACGCTACAGTCTGCTTGTGATCATTTAATGGACTGGAGCAAACAAAATTCCGTAACTTCCTCCCCGAAGAAAACGGTAGTGATATTTTTCACTAATAAAGGACCCTCTCCTCAACCAGCCATTTACTTGAATGACTGTCAGCTCCCTATAAGAAGAGCACATAAATTCTTAGGAGGTATTTTGGATTATAAACTTAAATGGAACCAACATATCACCCGTATAAAAGAACATCTAATGAAGGGTGTAGGTTGAATTAAGTATATAGCGAAATGTAATTGGGGACCACCATGGTCAAAGATATCCAGACAACAGATCAAACAGATCTATTCCTCCTCATGGCCACAAAATCCGCAAAGGAGCAGCTAATCGAATTGGAAAGAAAATTTATACATCTTTGCATTCACGCTACACAATCCTCACCTAACCAAACAATATATGCAGATGTAGGTCTAATTCCACCGCTTTTAAGGTGGGAGGCTAAAATCATCACCACCACCTATGCCTATATACAAACATCTAGCTTATTTAAAGAAGAACTATCTTTTCCCGAGAATTGTAGACTGCATTTCCATTCTAAGAAAATATTAAGCCTAATCTTAGGACCTTAAATAAATTTAAATGTGTCAATGTATCCCTATTTGGAAAAGAGATTAAGGAATTCGCAGGTATGATGAGTTTCCATGCGGAGAACATTCTTTTCCCTTCATTACTCAGCACCAAATCGCCTCCTAAAATGATAAGGCAAATTGTTAATGAGACTCTTTTCACATACTTCCATGATTACAACAAAGTATTTACAGATGGGTCATTAACGCAGGAAAATCTGAATGGAGGAATAGGAATATACGAGAGAAACAGGCAAATAGTATCCACAAAAATCAAACTAGTAACAAGTGCCACCATGTTGGAACCACTCGCCATTAATAAAGCTTTAGCCCTAATTGCATTAAAGTCACCTGCAAACTATGTAATAATCTCAGATTCGAAAAGGGCGCTAATGAAAATTCAAAAATCCTCGCTCAAGGAAAATGGTTCCACTGTGATATAATGGGCTGCATAATATACCTCCTTAAAACACTATTGTTGGCGAAGTTTTCCATAAAAATGATGTGGGTTCAGGGGAACAGGGGCATAAAGGGTAACGAAATTGCAGACCACCTAGCCAACTGGGCAAGAACATCGAATAAAATAGCCAAGAATGCACGTCTAGAGCCGAAAACATTAAGAATCTATACCGGGATACAATTACAAATTCATTGGAATGCAGAGTGGTGCGCCGAAACTCGGGGCGGTCCTTATAAGCAACTGATACCCTCAGTATTAGAGAGGAAGACAATAACACCAAGATGGCTAACTTTTAATCAGAGAATTATCCTATTTAGGTTAAAACGTGGAAATTTGCCATTAAATAGCTTTCTGTATAAAATCAAAGTTAAACAATCAGATAAATGTGACTGTGGAGCGTCGGAGCCAGTGAAACACATTATAATGGAATGCCGGAAATATCGTCAGCAGAGGGAACTACTTTCCCAACAATTACAGGCGACTTCATCTCCCATTACATTAAAAAGTATTCTCCTTTGTTCCCCTGTGAAAAAGCAAAATAAGCGAAAAATAATAAATGCACTAATGCAATTCCTGGAGGACACACAACTCATCAAAAGAATTATAGGACCTTTGAATCTAATTAAGCTTCTTTAATTTTTACCAAATCAGCTAGTTTCCCCTGAGGAGGGAGATGTGAGCTGAAAAGAAGAAGAAGACGATCTCCTTGACTAACCTAACATAACTAACCTAAACTAACCTGCCCTAACAAACCTAACCCAAACTAATGTAATCTAATTAACCATCTAACTAACCTAACCAAATTAATCTAATTATTAATGAAAATAAAAAAAAAATTAAATCTAAAGTATGGTGTATGATAAAAATAGTCTTGAATTTTTCTTTAATCTAACTAACCCAACTTAAATTAACTAACATAAACTAGCTAATTTGATCTATCAAACCTATTCTACATTTCAGCTTACTAGGACACATATACAACTGAATCAGTGTTTGTCAACCAAAACAAGTTATAATATTTAATAAAACAATAATATCGTATTTTTTCAAATATTGGCCGCATTCACTTTAGGCCGCAGCCGCAAATTTGACGGTGGAACGAAAAAATAACCCTTTAAAGGCCGCAATTCACTTTAGGCCGCAAACTTCTAGGGTCTACAAAAAGATCGAACTACTTCGTTTTAGCATCCCACAGTATCTTACATAGTAATTTAGACACCAGTTACATTATTTATATAACCTTCTAAGTTATTTTAATATATTTAATGATACTTTTATAAATTTATTAATGAAATGTGTAAATAATTATAGTAATTTCATTTTAACGAACGAGCGTAACTCTTTATTTTTTCGGCGGCGGCCATGGCTCTATCAACGAAGTGCCGACCAATAGCGCGATAGAGCATTCTATGACATCACAAAACCTTGGAGTGTAGCCAATGAGACTCGACCTTGGAGTAGAGTCGGCCAGCAGAAGGAATGAAATCGCCGACAATAGCTTTAACAAGTGAATTTCAATATTTCACGAAAAATTGTTTATAAACAAAAAAAAACAAAAAAACAATAATTATATGCTTTGTATTAGCAATTTTTATACAACATTACCGTTTGTTTGATACCATTAAAAAAAAACCCACGACATTTTCGCTTAAGATATTCAAATTGGCAATAATGCAGTAATGGGAAATGTGAACGAACTATTTCCGAGTCTGAACAAACAATTTTATTAGTAATATAAAGTTACTAGTTACTTAAAATTATATAGAGCCCTCCCAATCTCCACCATCTTGGGGACATTACTTTATAGGTTTACCTATGTATAGACTATCAACCAAAAATCATTACACTTACGACGTTATTGACGCTACTCCTCATTTCAGTTGGGGAGGGGGGGGGGGGGATAATTAATATTAAAAAAACAAACAATTCCGAGTCTATTTTACTTTAAATTTTGTATAAAATAAGTACAATTGTCTCATGAGATAAATAGAGTTGAATTTCTTTCTTCTATTAATAAAGATTGGCCCTTCCCCCCCCCCCGAAAAAAAAAAAAAAAAAAAGTGCCCCCTATTTCACAGTTGTAATTGCCAATATTTTTTTTTTTATATAGCGGAATAATCTTTGGTCGATAGCCAGTACAATGCATCCATATTATACCTATTTTCTCTTATATTTGTTTCCTATCTTTTTATATGAAAATGCTGTTACACTTTCTACATTTTGAAAAGGCAAATCGATCGCGGATCGTTAAAAATTTATCCGATAAAAACACAGTGGATTTGAGTTCATGGCTTTAAATTATCCAGCCTTTGTTCAATCGTTTTTTAACAGTGAAATTAATATTTTAACCTTTCAGAACAATAATTAACCAGTCACATATATTTTCATTCATAAATTATTATGAAATTCACTTGTTAAAGCTATTGTCGGCGATTTCATTCCTTCTGCTGGCCGACTCTACTCCAAGGTTGAGTCTCATTGGCTACGTTCCAAGGTGTTGTGATGTCATAGAATGCTCTATCACGCTATTGGTCAGCACTTCGTTGATAGAGCCATGGCCGCTGTCGAAGAGTTACACTAAATTAAAAACGAGATTATTCTAATTATTTACACAGTTAATTAATAAATTTATAAAAGTTTAATTAAGTATATAAAAATAATTTAGATAGTTAGATAAATAATAAAATTACTATCTAAATTACTATGTAATAAAGTCTGTCTCAAAAGTATAGAGACTTTGCAAAAACTGTCACATTAGCACATCAGTAAATCTTTTGACCATACCAAATAAACACACTATTTATTCACACTGTGAACATGATTATTACATATTTTCAAAAATAAATAGCTTTTCGTTTTTTTACAAAAACATATTTTGAAATAATCAGTACAAAAAAGTGTCTCAAAAGTATAGAGACTCACCTCCAAACTGAATGGTCATAACCTGTTTTAAATAAAATTGGCCCTTTGGAATAGTCCAAATTATAAAGTAAGTTATAATTTGTAATTAATTTCTGCACAATAAAGAGTGACAATGGTGGAAAAGACATTTCTAAAGATGAAATACAATGTAAGTGAAATCTGGAGGTTGACAGTAAATGGCAAGACAATTAGAGAAATTTCTGCTGAAATTGGAAGATCCAAGCCTGTTGTACACAAAATCAGTGCAGAGAAACGGATATGTGAAGCTAAGAAGAGAACAGGATGGCCAACAAGCACTACTGAACGAGATGTGCGCCAGATTTTTCGGCTTGCTGCTACTGGTACAAATTTCTTACGGAAAATACCACGTGAATTGGGTGGACAAATATCCAAAGATACTGTACACAGAAGTATTAAGGCAAATCCTGTACTTGCTTACATCAGGAAGACAAAACCACGTCTAACCAAGGAGCACAAGAGAATTCGATTGGAATGGGCTCGGGAGCGTATGTCGTGGACAGATGAGTGGCTTTCTGTAATTTTTTCTGATGAAAAGAAGTGGAACCTGGATGGTCCCGATGGAAATGCATTTTACTGGCATGATTTGAGGAAGGAACCAGAATCCTTTTATAGCAACCAGCAAGGCGGTGGAAGTGTGATGGTGTGGGGTGGATTCTCCTTCAATTTGACTGGGAGACAAAACTCCTTAAAGTACCAAGAAACCCTAGAAAACCACTTAGTACCTTTCATGTCTTTTTTGGTTGGGAACAATGGCATTTTTCAGCAGGACAATGCTAGTATACACAAATCGCAGTCAACAAACCAGTGGTTTGAAGCACAGGGTATCAATGTGATGAAGTGGCCAGCCAAAAGTCCGGATTTGAATCCTATTGAGAACCTTTGGGCAGTGATGACACACAAAATTTATGCAAACGGTAGACAGTACTCTTCCATTGCAGAATTGAAAAGTGAAATCGAAATGGTTTGGTTTAATTTGGATCCAAGTCTTCTTCAAAACTTGATCTCATCAATGAAAGATAGAGTGTTTCAAGTAATTAAGTCCAATGGTAACTTTATTTGAACATGGCTTGAACACTGTTGTTTAATTAGGTGAGTCTCTATACTTTTGAGACACTTTTTTGTACTGATTATTTCAAAATATTTTTTTGTAAAAAAACGAAAAGCTATTTATTTTTGAAAATATGTAATAATCATGTTCACAGTGTGAATAAATAATGTTTTATTTGGTATGGTCAAAAATTTTACTGATGTGCTAATATAACAGTTTTTGCAAAGTCTCTATACTTTTGAGACAGACTTTATACATGTACCATAAGATGCTAAAACGAAGTAGTTACATCTTTTTTTTGTTCCATCCAAAATTACCGATAATGATTTGTTCAGAAAAAAATTTTTTTTCAGGTCGCACTCACTTTTGGCCGCACTCCTAAAATTTTCGATTTTTTGGGGTTTAGAGCCGCGGCCTATATTCGAAAAAATACGATAATTAAAATTTCTTGTGGTGAAAGAGTTTTTTATTAGTTTTAAGTTTTGCATTACAATTATCCACATTTGTCTTTTTATTATCTAATAATATAATAGCAAGTAATATCTCTAAATGTAACAGAATAAACAGTTAAAAATATGAATTTTTAATATAAACAATGATTACAATTGGAGCAAAACATAACTGTGAAATGTTCCCCCCCTACCCATTTCAAATCAAGGCCGAATGATGGCAACATAGTTGCCGAAATGTACATACCTTATAAAATATGTTGTGGTAAAAGAGGTATTTCATAGTCATGTTTTGCTCCAATTGTAATCATAATTTATATTAAAAATTCATATTTTTAACTGTTTATTCTGTTACATTTAGAGATATTACTTACTATTATATTACATATATTTTCATTCATAAATTATTATGAAATTCGTGAGTTAAAGTTATTATCGGCAATTCACCAGCCCAGAAGCTCACTCTTCACCAACATGTTGTGATGTCACAATATGCTCTATCGCTATTGGTCAACAGTTCATTGATAAAACTATGGCCACCGCTGAAGAAATAAAGAGTTACACTAATTCAATAAAATAAGACTATAATAATCATTTATATATTTCATTAATAAATTTATAAAAGTTTCATTAATTAAATGAAAATAATGAAGATGGCTATATAAAAAATAGAATTGCTATCTAAATTACTATTTAAGATACCATGGGGTACTAGAATGAAACAGTTCAATCTTTTTTGTTGAATTCACAATCACCGATAATGTTTCATTAATTCAAAAACTTTTTTTTTAGCTAGTACTCCTGAAATTTTTGATTTTTTTAGGTTTAGGGTCGTGGGCTATATACGAAAAAACATTGTATTTGCATACTCTTTGTGTGTATTAATACCGCTACTCTAATGAAGATGCGTTGCTATGTTAAGTCTAAATGTCATCAAAGAAACATTGTAAAACATTTACGGCCATATTCACCACCAAGAATTAACACTCAATTCAGCTTTGAGCGATAGTTTTCTTATTCACCACGACAAATTCTTGGACGAAGTATACATTTGATTCATCGTTCGTTTCGAGGTTGTCCGAGATTATCTATCGAATCAAGAATTAACGCATGCGCAATTAGTTGAAATTAGTTAAAACAAGATGGACGACTTTACCGACACTTATGGTGAAGTAGCATTTCTTCAAGAAACTGATTTGTTTAAGAAGAATTGACCTCGAAAAATGTATTCAGTTAGAAAGGATGACACGTAGTAACTTGTTTAAATATTTATTGTCACTATAAACTGCATAAAAACTTTATTCCTTCGCTTGATGAGCAGTTCATAGACCTGCAAAAATCAGAAGCAAATGATAAGGTGCTTTAGCAATAATGGGATGCTCCTTCCATTGTTGTAAGGCTGTTGCAGTTGCATAGGCAGGGATTTTTAAATTTAAAAGCGAAAAAAATATCTGCCTTTCATCTTGCGCATCAAAATATGCACATGCTGTCATTGCGTCATAATCAGTTTGATTGAGTCTTATACAGAATCATGAATTAATCCAAAAATCACTCGATCTGCGGTTGGTGAATGCGAAAGGCAATCCTGAATGAAATAATCCTGAGTCATGGATTATGTGATCCTAGTTTTAATCTTCATTTGGTGAATACAAGCTTCAGACTTGCAATTTGTTTTCAAAATCCACAAATATGTACCTGAAAGTCATGTATTTATTTCTTAATAAGTGATCAGAACAGCACACTGTGAACAAACTTATGTATTAAATGTATATCAGAATCGTACATGTGGTGAAATGTACAACGTTTACTAGGAATACAGATTCCTAATGCAGATACTGTAATCAAAGAAAAAACATGATAATTTCAAGAGAAACATCAGAAATGTTTTATTCAATTAATGTCCATCACTAGCTACATATTTCCTTCATCTTTCAGGTAATTTGCAGATAACATCCCAATGGAGAGTTGTTATCAGTAAACTAAAACAAACGCCAGTTTCTGAAAACCATGGACAGAGGGCTCAATACGTACAGGGCAAAAAAAATACAAAAAAAAAAAAAAAAAAAAAAAAACATCATTATAGCATTAGAAATGTGATAAATTTGCTTGTATTATACTAAAATTTTTTGTTTTAAACCATGTCTTCAATATAATTAAATTAATTTAATAATTGTGAGAAAGTGCGTAGCGGTACATTGTTCCAATCGAGCCAAAAAAAATCTGAAATTTCTTTCCACCAGTTTCCAGATGATCCTAATCGCTGTGGAAAATGGATAAATTCCAAGGATGGAAAAGATTGGAAACCAACCGAATATACTTATGTACGAGGGTTGTTCAAGAATGTTCGCCTCCTGGTCCATAACTTTTTTATTTGTTAACTTTCAAGATCCTTTTAGTATCTGATACTTACATTTGTCCTCTATGTAATGAACTATTCACTTTTCGACATAGTCTCCATCCTTTTCCATGCAATGCGCCAATGTGTGACTAGTCACATGAACCCGTCGGAGAGGAATTCCGGTGTTGTTGTCCACACAGGATTGAATGGCAGCTTTAGATCCTCTTCTGCAGCACAATAATGCTCACCCGCACTTGATTGCCACACACTAGAGGTATTGCAGCGCCTACAGTTCAAAGATGAAAAAGCTGCAATTCAAAAATGAAAGACTATGCACCTTGCGACTTTCACCACTTCCCAAAGAAGAAAGAGCACCTAAGGGACATGAGTTGTATTCTGACGACGAGAGGAAAGATGCCATTCAATCCTCGTGTCGACATCAACACCAGAATTCCTCTCCAACGGGTCCACCCGACTAATCACGCGCTGCCGCAATGCATGGAAAGGGATGGGGAATATGTCGAAAAGTGAATAGCGCATTACAGAGAGGACAAATATATGTATCAGATACAAAAAGAATTTTGAAAATCGGTTAATAAATAAAAAAGTTACGGACCAGGAGGAAAAAACTCTTGAACCATCCTCGTAGAAGCACTTGCAAGTAGGGCAGCCGAGTTTATATACACCTCAAAGATCTAAAGAATAAAAGGTCTTCCATTGCTGCCATCTTACAACAGTCGTTAAGCCATGTCCTCAACCATCATCTGTAAAGATGAGTGTGTTGGATGGAAGGGTTGCAGATACCACTATCCGTAAAAAAGACAAAGACCAAAGAACTATCCTGATTCTACAAGAAACAGTGACTAGCCCTAACAGTTACCTAATCAAGGGAAGATAGATGGATGGATGAATTTCAAAAATCATGTAATCTGCATATAAAACATGTGCATCACATTTACTAGTTTCCATCCTTCCAAAATTTAATATCAGTTTTTATAAAATAATTAACTCTCTGCAGAATAATATCGTTGCTGAAATAAAGGGACTAAAGCTACGTTCACAAACACGCGGCAATTGAAGCTTTCCGCATGAAGTTTCAAAATATTGCCACTAGGGGTAGTGCGTGCACAGAACAAGTACTTCCTCTTAAAAATAAACATTTGGTTCTCCATTACTGCCAAATTTTTATGATGAACGTGTTTGTTGTTTTATTAGGTGTCGGAATATTTCTGTCAAACATTATTTCATTGGATTGTGACATGGGATGTCTTAAGATCGTGCTAGACCGATATCATAAGGTCAAAATGCTCGATCAATAGAACACCATCCTGCATTAACTTGCTAATATTAAACAAGACAAATGCAAGATTCACCAATCTCATTAATTAAGACATGTGCATAAAATTGCCAGTCTCAGGCCCTGTCTCGTATAGTGTACATCTTTTTAATAAATTCATGTTGTGTCCGCAATAACCCCCTTTCGTATAGAAAATTTATAATTTAAGATACCCCAGCTTAACTTCCCTTAAGCGACACTTCAATTCAAGTTCCTTCAAAAGTGCGATAAATACTGAAATTAAGTTCAAAAGTTTCATTTAAAAATATGAAAAGATTTTATTCAATAAAATTAGCAAAAAAAAATCAAAGAATATTGCAGAAAATGAATAAATGGGTTAGTAAAGGGCAATAAAGAAATACAAACACGAAAAGTAATATAAAATCAAAATTTAAGCTACACAAGGTCGAAGCTCATCTTAGGAACACCCTCCCCTTTTCTCTTGTAAAGAGTTCTCTTCAAATAGGATGCTTATCAGTTTGAAATAATAGTATTTCAGTCTTAAGGTGAAATACTTATCTGAATAAATAGCAGTCGAATGTCAGTTCATTCTTATCACTGACTCACCATTTAGTAGCTTCCGACGACTGATGAATATGCATGTTGAACACTCCGAGCAGAATCTCGGTGACACCAGCAATGCACCAGCATGCCCGCCACGACGCTGCCGTACCTCTTACGAGTGAACCAACGAGGCCTAAACAGCCAGGGCACCACTGCAATACACCACCTACATCCATCGACTGTCGTACAGGTTACAGAACTGTCATCGCTGTCATCCAATGCCATGCGGTAAATCAGACGATAGAACACTGGTGAAGGGCAGGAGCGTAATTGTCCACTCGCACATCCCATCACAGGACTGCTACGCTCACGCTCTCTCATCTCATTCACTGTTGCCGCCGTCGAGGTTTGTTAAGAGGGCAGACTACCCCAAGCACGGGCCAGCCACCCCGACGTGGGCACTGGTCAACTCACTCCATGGCACAAAGAATCCAAGAGAATAAAACAATAATTGTTCACGCTTAAATAAGATTTTGATTCAAAAATACACGTGATGAGCTTTAGCCAATCAGCCGTCCCCGCTATTAGCTTCACCGTTCAAATTTATAGAATTCCCGCCAACTAATGATGTCATTGCCTAGACAACATGAGGGAAAAGTTGCCCCCGACTCCATTTACAAATTTACAAAAAGACAAATTTAAAGAAATGCAATAAACGGGAAATCTTTGTGACAGACAATGATGCTAAAATAGATTAAAGAGCAATAAAAGAAACATTATATTGATCAGGCAAGGTTAGAAACTGTCACAAAGTTACCTACATCATACTGAGGTTCACTAAGCCTAATAGAATCGAAAGAGCAAAGACACAGCTTTGGGTGAATTAAATCCAAATCTTAGTGACTGACCATCATTGATATTCAATATCAATGCTGATTCGTCACACAGGTTCCCCCCTCAAGTGTAATCATACATATAAAAAAATGATTCAATGACAAGGCAACGAAAATAACATCAGAAAATTTGAAGTGCATAAAATAACATTACAATCATAAACGAAGGTATCGTAGCTGGTCAAAGGCACAATGTAACATGCTACAATGTGTTTGATACGCCTGTTCAATAAGATTATTTTAATCACAACCGACATGTCACAAAACACCCAAATCATGTTATTAATTGAGACTCACTTACAGTGTACTAGTCTCCAACCAAAGATCATATAGTGTAATAATTCTGAAGCATGATATCCGTTGTGTCTGCAATAACATTTTAATATTTATGACCAAACCCAAGATACCAACCCCTAGATAGGCATGTAACATGTGATTCAAGAAAGGAAAGTCAATGCCACATCATTTATTGGAAAATTAACTAAGTCTTTTATTTACAAGAAAATAAATCGTAAAAAGCTACATGAAAAATGGATATTAAAACTAGGTTAATACGTTAATAAACTCAAAGTAACTGTCAAAAGAATGCTCTTCCCTTTCAAAAACTTAATAATTTGCAGAAAATTTAGTAAAAAAAATCGTATTTTCTAGAAAGAAATATTCAATCAATTGTTACACAAGCCAATGTTTTACTTAACTGTCTGTCCAATTGATATAATATGAACAGTTCTCACTCACACACCCACAACAGAATTGATGAGACAAAGCCATCGATGAGCAGTTCGATGTCAAATTCTCTCGTAGCAAACCACGGTGTTGCCCCACGATGCAGCTAGCTGTTTGCACCTCTGCACTACCGCTGACCACGCAGATAGCCCGCCGAGACTTTCACTTCGCCACGATGCCATCATTTGGTTTCACCTTATCCGTTAAAAGCACTTTTCTTCGCACAACTGCCACATTGGTGACCACGACAAAAATCAAATCTGCCAGTCACTAGATTGTCGTCATGATTAAGGAGCTCTCACTCTCCCATGCATCACAATGCCGCCTTCCATTAGCATTTCACAGTCCACTGTTGCCGCCATCGGGCGGCCGCCCGACGCGAAGGCTCGCCCACCCTGCGTCCTGATTTTCCATTTCAAGTGATTAGGAGCTTATGAGATCAAAATCAAGTGAAATAATAAATCCATTCCCTCCCTTATATAGGAATTTTAAAACAATTACGCAGGAAGAGCATTAGCCAATCTGCTTCTTGCTTATTGAAAAATACAAGTTAAAGCCTTCTGTAAAAGATTCTCTGATTGGAGAATCTTCCCACCAAGCCAATGCTTCAAACAAGCTTCACCCCAACTGACGCTACACGTTGCCAAGACAACCGAGCTTCAGGAGCAGAAACACTACCCCCTTTTGCTCTCAAACGAGCACGAAATGAAAAAATAAAAGAAACGAGAAGCAAATTGACTGCACAGTAATGATAAAATGCAAAATTACAACCAAGAAAATTGTGACAGACACACTTGTCTAGAATACAAAGAAGACAACACAGATGCCGATGGTGAATTTATCTGGCAGAAAAATAAGCAAAACTTTGCTCTAACAGGGAAGACAAAGGAAAATATGGATAATATAATAATAAATAACACGCAGATTCACATAATTACATGAGAATCTGCAGAGACGAAATCTATTTCATCACAGGATGTAGATGAAGATATACTTCAATTAGCTTTATTTCAGCGTCAGAGCACTTCCCACTCCTTCCAATGCTTCCATTTTGGCGCTCTCAAGAAGATTATTGCTGATTGGTAGAAAGAATTCATGTGAGAACCTTACCGCTCTCGCCGCATGTACTGCATAGGAAAAAGTTGACCTCAAACGATCTCAGATCCGGCTTAGAAGCGGCAGATGCGGAATGAATCTGATTGGCTACTGCACTGCTGCTTCCACACGTATCCGCATGTACCACGTCTTTGTGAACATACCTTAAGAGTACTCTTAAGAGTGACACGGTAAAACTAATTAATTAGCCAGACGATTTTCAGCATTATGCCATCATCGGAGGCAATAGTTGACAAACGGAAAATTGGCAGGACATCGAAATATAAAGCCAGCATGATATAATGTCCATCAATCATGTGAGAAAGGTATCCCAACACTGACTTGTAGATGAGCCTGGAAATCACAGAGCTATTAGAGGATGGTTGTGACGTCAACCTGCTCGGCAAAACTGTCGAATTTGCTTATGATATTCGAAAGAAAGCCTGGGAGAAGTTCGGGGAGAAATTGGAGGCAGACTATGGTTTGGCAAACAAGGTATTCTGGCAGACTGTGCGCCGCCTCCGTGGAAAGAAGTCTCTTTCATCACAAACTATTAAGAGTTCAGATGGGAGGCTTCTGAAAACGGAGGAGAGTGTGTTGCATATCTTCTTAATCCGGTGACAGCAACAACTGAGGCACATGAGGTGCACCTTGGAGCGGAGAATAGTCACGGTAGTATCACTGAAGCAGTAGTCAGATGGGCAATTAAGTCCCTGAAGACTGGCAAAGCTGCAGGTGATGATGAAATCCGGTCCGAGATGTTAAAGGCCTTAAATCAGGATGGTATCCTGTGGCTGACTCGAGTGTGTGAAGTTGCTTGGATATCTGGGCAGGCCCCTAAGCAATGGAAGACAGGAATTATGATCACTATCTTCAAAAAGGGAGATCAGAGAGATTGCAACAACTATCGAGGCATCTCTTTGCTCAGCATTCCTGGGAAAGTGTACGCTAAGTGTCTGGAGAAGAGAAGTCGGGAAATAGTCGAAGTGCCGAGAAGTGCGAAGGAGTTTCGAACATAGCCAACTAAAAATACATAGCCAACATAGTATTTTTAGTTGGCTATGGTTTCGAATTCGTGACGTCACACATTGGACGCTATTGGTTAGTTGTCAGTTGGGCATCGCAATGGACTATGAATATGAAACAAGACTGATAGTGACGACTGCGATTTTGATAAGTGACAGCAATATACAAGGGCCATTAGCAGAATTAAATGTGATATACAGATCTATGCATTAAACCGTGAAACGGGATTTATTGCTTGCCGCGTTGGCGTGTGCGCATTAGGGCGGCGTGTGCCCTACGCATTCGATAGGCCTACTTCATTCTTCCTTCGGCGTTTATCACATGCTGTTGCGGTCGTTGTTCTTGAAGAATGCCAGGCCCGTTTAGAATTGGAAGAGCATCTAGTTCCACCTTATATGTGATCTAGTTTCAGCGAGTTTCTTGTTTGAATTGATACTGAATTTAAAACGGCAGATGCGTAGACAAAGCAAGACACTTCAAAATGAGCACACGATGCTGTTTGGAGTTGGATACCAGTTCCCTCGCTGTCAAAAACTAATCCACTGTTTTTTAATCGATTCTGATTGTGGAAATCTATGAAACGTGAAATTTCTATCCGACTGTCTATTTACACATCCAAACAGAGAACAAACTGAAGGTATACCGACGTAAAACAGGTTAGCAAAATCTTACGATATGTAGAATCGTTCTAAGCGAAACTAGAAAGCGACTAGAATCTCGGCGACGAAATTCCCAGAGATTCTCGCGGCAGGAAATGACGCCTTGTTCTGCCGTGTTCACACCAATTTTCAATTTTCCGAGGCATTTTTCTTAATAAAATATTAGGAAAAATCGAAAAATTTTGAATGATACATACTCCATTAACCTGGATTAATGTTATGATGCAAAAAAAATAAAGTCGATTTTTTCCGTGGAGTTTACCTTTAAGGATAATTCATAGTGAACACCATACACTGCTGTACGAAATGCCAATCTGTCGCACACTGCATTCCCCTTATGCAGAAATCTCCGACAGTGTTTGCAGTATTGTTTGACGCTCTGGGTGACAGCAGTGGATGATGAGGGCTGGCCATTTCTTGGATGTGCAACCAAGAAGGGAAACCTCTAATCCACAAGGAAAATTTAAATACCGGATACGTATTTCAGGTGCCAGATACCCATCTTCAGTGGAAAAAGACAAAAGTAAAAAAGAAAATAAAGCCTTAAGCTAGAGAATACATAGACAAGGAGGGGGGGATAAATTGCCAAGAATATCTCTTGTTGGCTACACAAAAGGGAATTAGGGCGAAGATTAAAACAATGGGACAATGAAACAAGAGGAAATATCTTGTCAATAGGGGGGAGGGGAACTAAACTGAAACAAAATTAGATGAAAACAAAACAAAACTGTAGAGTCTGCTTACAAGAGCCGCATCGGCAACAGAGGAAATGGCTCTTATACCAGACTGTAAAATTAAAACAAAAGTTAAAAACAAGTAAATTTCCTCTAGCTGTAAGTTAAACTGAAAATATACCTCTTGTCCACAAAAAAATTATTTACTCCTTCGTTACTTTGAATGCGCATTTTGACCACACTGTGGGTCATATTCATCGAACACACATTCTTGTTTTAACCTTTGCCCTAATTCCCTTTCGTGTAACCAACAAGAGATATTCTTGGCGATTTATCCCCCCTCCTTGTCTATATATTCTCTAGCTGTAAAGTTTTATTTTCTTTTTTACTTTTTCCACTGAAGATACCTGGCACCCAAAATATGTATCCTGAATTTAAATTTTCCTTGTGGATAGAGGTTCCCTTCTTGTGTGTTCCCTGAATAATGACCACGGTGTAGTCAAAATGCGCATTCGAAGTAACGAAAGAATAAATAATTTTTTGTGGACAAGAGGTATATTTTCAGTTCAATTTTACTTATCCACAAATTGTTGTTTCTTAAGCTTTTATTTTCTCTTTTACTTTTGTCTTTCTCCACTGAAGATGAGTATATGGTGTCCAAAATACATATCAATTTCCCTTCTTGGTTGTTCCATTCCACAATTTTTGCTTAATTTTTGCTGGATGTGTAGCCAAAGAACCTGTGGCTTCAAATCGTCGTATCATTTTTGTCACTGCAGCAGTCCTTTACCATCTCGTATTCCTTGTGGATTAGAGGTTCGATATACCCGCAATAACGCACTGGCACTTTCCTTATTCTGATAATAAAATTTAACTAAAAGCGCCTTCCGAATGATAGCATTTCTATGTCTACAATTTTGTTTTGTTCAGACAGAACAACTATCACTATCCGATTCCAAAATAGCATTTGCAGCGAGTGCTGCTCTTTTTATAACGTCTGAAAATGTGCACAAACTGATGTCTGTTAAAGCTCTATATATACAGCTGTGTATATAGAGCTTTAATGTCTGTAACCTGGAAACGCCAACTGCTAGTCAAAAACTGAACAATTCTAGCATTCTTTCATTTCAATCATTTCTGTGCAAACAGAATAGTTTTATCTGCATTCATGTTAATTATTGTGTTAATTACTGAGTTTTAAAGTTCTTCCTGAGTTTTGGCTCACGGGTGAGGCAGGTTTTTATTGAACAATTTCTCTTGCAATTTTCTTGCCAAGAACTTGAATAATGAAAATTCTAATCCCTCCAATTTTCTTGCAATGAAATATTAGGTGCAAGAGTAGAAAGCAAAACAAAAAGAATGGCCTGAGGAAATTCTCCAGCAAAGATATCAGAAAGATAAAAGCTCTTTTAAAACATAATTGGCATTATACAATTACATGTATTAACAAGCACGGACAAAAACAAGAAATTGCAATTTCAAAAGCATACCTGCCTACCTCAAGAATATGGAAGCAAAGAATCAACAAGACAAGCCTACTCCTAAGAAGAGATGTCCTCTTTGTACCCTGCAAAAGCAACAAGTAAAGCCTAACAACTGCATAATAGTCAATATTTTAAGGTGTAAATTGATAAAAAAACACAAAATCCAAATATTCAACTCGGTAAAAGTTTTTATAACAGCCAATGCATTTTAGTAATAACACTATCATCACAAAATAACTGCATAGGAGAAAACAACAAGGCTACAGAAAACATACCAGAAGATGTGTGGATCCAAAAACAATGATTAGTGGATTCACAAATTTATATCTGAGATGACACAACCATTGCTGATTGATTGAAGAGTTCCCAATTTAAAACTATCAATTACACCATATAACACAAAATATGTTCCTGTGTTGTAATCATTTCATTACATTAGGATGTAACTGAAAATGATGGAAAATGATAACTAAGCTGTTCAAACTTTGCTTTTGTGGGCAGCAGAGTGCTTAATCAGAAGAACAAGGCAAACGCTTCCACCAAGATAGCCTTGACTTTGAACATCGTTATCAGGGACAGTACAACGAAAACTTGATGGGTGGCTACATTTGGGGGTTGATAACATGAGAGTGGCCTGAAATATAAACGTAAATCGTGAAAAAATCTTCATTCTAGATATTTAAAATTTTACTGTAATCAGAAATTTCATTTATTCTGTGGGTTGTTTTATACAGGGTGTTTCAAAATTATGTACAATAAATTTAGTGACATATTCTTCAGGTCAAAAGAAGACGAAAATGTTCTGTAGCACTTTGTCTGGAAACGATTTGTTTGCGAGTAATCCAATATCATACAGTAGGGAAGCACGGTAGTTAGCGGACGATATTTTAGCAGTTCCAGCGTTTCGACCCAACACTAGGTTGAGTGGTTTGTTCCATTTAAACCTACTTTAGGGTTGTTCCTTTATTTGTGTACGGTTGTTTCCATTACTGTAGTTTCACTACTGTACATCCACTAGGAATTGACATACGCATTACGATTTACGTAAAAAAAAAGTCATGTACACGTATTCCAGTGCAGAATACACTGACATGCACCTAATGTATGGTCTTGCGGACGGAAATGCTGTGGAGGCAAGAAGAATCTACCAAGAACGCTTTCCGAATAGACGTTTGCCAAATAACCGAACATTTGTATCTGTCGACGGACATTTGAGGGAGCGTGGTTCCTTTGGCCGTCAAACAGGACAAGGGCGGCCTGTAGCACATTCTCCGGATGAGGAGGATGTGATAATTGACATCATACATGATGAACCACAGACAAGCACTCGTCGTATCTCTTCCATGATACACATTCCGCACTCTTCACCGTCAGCTTTTGCATCCATACCACCTGCAACTGGTTCAGGCACTGAACCCAACGGACTATCCACACCGACAACGATTTTGCCAATGGATACAACGTCATCATGCTGCAGACCCTAGTTGTCTCAGCCAGATATTTTTCACGGACGAAGCAACCTTCACCCGGACAGGAATCGTAAATTCTCACAACCAGCACCATTGGGCAGATGCTAACCCGCATGTTACCAGAGCTCGAGCGCTTCAAGAGCGTTTCTCCGTGAACATTTGGTGTGGAATTGTCGGAAATAACTTAATTGGCCCTTATGTGTTGCCGCCACGATTGACTGGGCGAACGTATCTTTTGTTTCTGCAGAATGCATTGCCAGTATTACTGGAAGATCTAACATGTGGTTCATGCATGATGGCGCTCCAGCACATTTCAGCCATGTTGTGCGAGCACACCTTAATGCTGCATACACGAATCGGTGGATAGGTCGAGGTGGACCGGTAGCCTGGCCTGCAAGATCATCCGACCTTAATCCCTTGGACTTTTTTCTGTGGGGTCATGTGAAAACGATCGTCTACAGCACAGAAGTTCCTAACATTATGGATCTGCGACAACGAATTGAAAATGCATGCCAAACCGTTCGTAATGCTGGCGACGAACTCTTCCATGACATCAGACGGTCGCTCATGCAAGGAGCCAAAGCGTGCGTGCGAGCTGGTGGCGGGCACTTTGAACAATTCCTGTAATTTGGAGCCACGGGTTTAGTTGGCTGTATCGCGTAAATAAATCGTTTCCAGACAAAGTGCTATTGAACATTTTCGTCTTCTTTTGACCTGAAGAATATGTCACTAAATTTATTGTACATAATTTTGAAACACCCTGTATACTTACATGAGGAAATTATGTTTTCAAGTACTTTTTTTTTTTAATCATTAAGGTTTTCAGAGTAACAAGTAGTTTTATTTTATATGAACTCTTTCCTTATGAACCACTAAACGCTTAATACAGGTACGTATATCAATTTCTGCAAAAGCAAAGTTTCAGAGAAGTAAGTGCTACTATAATTACTATTTAGCCTAAATAAATACAGAAACAACAGTTTTAACCCAGGAACAAAGAACAAAATAAATTTTGTTACATGGTGTTAATATGTAACCAGGGGTCTTTATCTAAAAATATCTGTTAGTTAAGAATCCCAAGAAGAATGACTTTTAAATGTTTGTGAATCTCTAGAGATTGAATCATTGAATAAGATGATAAATTCAGAAGACTCAACACAGCGGGATATCGTAGCAAGGGTAAATATCAGCCCACGAAACTGTAGGTTGCTATATAAAAAAATTCAGCATGAGACTGGCTCACAAGCCTTAATGCCAACGATGTCCAAAGACACATTCGAAAAGAGTCATCGCCGCTCATCGCAACTTTATCTATGCTGAGGAGAAACCTCTGGCAAAGATTCGTTACTTCAGATAAGGAATGGGAGAACATAAGTGATAGTCAGTTACATTCACTTGCAAAAGCACTCTGAAGCTAGTTTCACTCTGTTTCAAGATCACACTAAAGGATGTTGTGACATAATTTTATATCATTATTATTAGAAACAAATCCGTATGTTCGTTTTATTTCTTGTTTTTTCTCAACTTTTATTAGTACTGGGATCACACAAATATCAGATTATTATTCTCTGTTTTTTTTTTTCCTTGTCTTATTTAAGTATTTTTCTCTCAGACCAAATGTCATAGATCGTTAGTTATAAGCAAATTTAAGTCCAGGCTTGCATTTTTAATTTTAGAGAAAATTGCTCTTTGCTCTTTTTTTTTATATATTTTTTGCGAGTTTTTCGTCTCATCTGCCTGAGCAAGAGGGGAAGAAAAAGGGAGGCAAAGGCTACCGATCGCGTGTTGCCATAGCAATGGAGAAAGTTCATTGGTGGGGTGAAACGAAAGGGGGGGGGGGAGATCGGCCGAGTGGCAATTTCGTGGGGAATTTAAAATTAACGAATGAAAAAGCAAAGATCCCAGCAGATGGGAGGAAATCTCGACACTATATATAACTGGTATATAGAGTTCAAAGAATGAACAGAAACTGAGAGCCTTTACACAAGACACTAAGATGTGAGCACTGAAGGACTCGCACAAAACAAGAATAGGCACTCTCAATCTCAGGAAAGCGATCTTGCAATCATGGTCGCCAATACCATGGCAGAACTGAACTTTGTTTGAGATTGCAGTTAAGTTGTGGAGCTACGTCACAATAGATTCATGGAAATCAACTAGAGAAGGAACAGTCTTCAGGGGCGTCAGCAGCAACAGGATCTCTACACAATAACTGAGGCGGCGGTCAATGTCGAGTGGGCAGAAAAGGTATAAGTTAGTTGATGCAGGCAGGAATCACAGCAACGTTGGTGGGAGCCTTAGCCGATTGACAGCACTGAAAGAGAGATCGAAGCTGAACATTCATCAGCCAGACACCATCCATGGCATAATGTATCCACTACGTGTGAACACCACGCATCGAACGAGTGAACATTTTTACAGTGAGCGAAAAGTTAAGTAGACTAAAGAGTATTTCTGATTTGGGCGCTTGCGATTATGTTAATACTGAACTAGAACATTCGTGTGTGATATGAGGTGCGTTCAAGTTATATGGTCTCCAAATTTTTTTCTCTGCAGTGAGATTAAGTAGAAAGATCCGGATGCTTTTAAAATTTTGCAGGAAATATTTCGTCTTTATTTAGCAGCACTATACAGTGAACGGCATGAATACCATGTGCGTTGCTGCGAATGATGTTTCACATACTTAAAATGGCGAAGTTTAGTTTACAAGATCAACATGTAATAATTCGATTTCTGCACTTGCGGGGTGAAACGCCCATCGAAATTCATCGCCAATTGAGTGAGATATGCGATGAAGGTGTTATGAATGTTTAAAATGTGCGTTCATGGGTGCGAAAGTTTAAAGAAGCAGCCTCGACCACGAACCAGCCGGACGGAAGCCATGATTGCTTGTGCGGAACAAGTTGTTATGGAAGACCGTCGCTTAGGTGTCCACGATCTTGCCTCCAAACTTGGCATTTCTGTGGGGTCTGTGGAGTCCATTTTGCATGATGAGCTGAAAATGCGGAAAGTTTCATCAAGGTGGGTCCCATGAATGCTGACCGACTAACACAAGTCTGCGCGGGTGGCAATTTCTCAGCAGATGTTGACACGTGATGCAGCAATGAATGATGCTTCCTTTTCATCAGTTGTGACGATGGATGAGACATGGATTCCATTTTTTAATCCTGAAACGAAGCACCAATCTTCACAATGGAAACACACTGATTCACCGCCACAGAAAAAATTTCGAGTCACAGCCTCTGCTGAGAAAGTTATGGTGGCCAGGTTTCAGGATAGCGAAGGCGTAATCCTCATGCATTGTGTTCCAAAGGGTACAACTGTTACAGCTAATTCATATGAAAATGTTTTGAGAACAAAATTCCTTCCAGCATTGCATGAGAAACGACCAAACAAGACTGGACGGGTGCTTTTTCGTCAAGACAAAGCCCCTGCTCATCAGGCACTCCTAGCTCAGCAGTTTCTTCAAAATAACAACTTTGAGGTGGTTTCCCATGCTCCATACTCACCAGACCTCGCTCCTAGCAATTTCTGGCTTTTTCCAATCATAAAGGACACTCTCCGTGACCGCTCGTTTCCCAACAGAGCTGCCGTTTCTTCAGCGATTTACCAGTGGGCAAAACATACCCTTAAAGAAGAGTGCTCAGCAGCCATGGAATCATGGCGTCGCTGTTGTGAAAAATGTGTTCGACTTCACAGTGATTACGTCGTGAAGTAACAGTAGTTACAACTTTCTGGGTTAAGTGTTTTATCAGAAAAAAAATTGGAGACCTTAGAATTTGAACGCACCTCGTAGATTCTAAGCTAAACTTGAGTTTTTATTTTGAAAAGGAAATGGGACAATTCTTTTGCGGAAATTTAACAGAGAGCAATTGCAATTAATTATATTTATTTGTAATTTCAATCCTTGTATATTTTAACTTTAAGATAATAAACTAACCATATTTTTTCTTGAGTCATAAAAAGATTATTTCATTGCTTTACTATCAAATAAATAAATCTATTTATCAATAATTTGTTTTGTTAGTTTAATTGCAAATTTAATACTTTTAATGGGATAATTTTAAGGGTTTAAATCTCGTTTAATGGTTTGTTTGGTTTGTTTGGTATCAACATCCTTTTCAACTGCTATGGTCATCTCAGGACAGCGTTATAGGGGCCGCAAATTTTGCCTCGCAAGGATTCTTTAATGTGCAGCCGGCAAACAACTACACGGGACCAACAGCTTTACTTCCCTTCCGAAGGAAGTGTATGATCTCAGGATTTTCCCCCTGAAAAAATCCTCATCGTCCTCGGCAGAGGTCGAACCCGCGTCCTCGGGCATCAGAGGCGACCACTGAGCCACCGAGGCCGATAAATCTCGTTTGAATTTTTTTGTTACATGTATTAGTAAACATTATTACTGATTTGATTTATGATTTGAGCAATGTAAAAGTGATACTCCAGGTGATCGAGGTAGATACTGAGAAGAGAAATATATCTACAGGAGGGTCGTATCACCGTGTCAGGGGATGGGTTACTCTTAGTGCAAAAGACCTCCTCAAAGCTATATTTGTGAAGCCAGGTACTAAGAAAAATAGCGGAAACAACTCCATCAACAAGGTGCTGAGACGTGCTTCCTGAAGGACATGAAGTGGTTTTACCTTGATGGGAATTCCATCTTCCATCAAGATTCATACAGGCTTACAAGTCAAAACAAACCCTGGATTTTCTACCTGTCAACAGGTAGGTGTCTTTCAACAAAACTTTCCAGTTGATGCCATCATCTCCAGAGCGATGTGATTTCTGATTATGAGGATACCTGAAATGTAAATTAAACAACAGGAAACTAAGAACTCTCTGTGGACTTAAACAATATGTGAAGGAGCTCCAGAAAATTCCTCAAGTCCAGGCTGAAAACATGCTGCCAAACTACGCAGAGGGTGGCTATATCGAAAAACATCAATAAAACCCCTAACACCCTCTATATAACACTGTAATTTGAAAGTTGTTCAATAAAACCTGCCTCATTCTGTAAAAGATTATAATGTTGCACAATCATGTGGGGAGGTGGGGCGAACACTCGTTCGAATAACTAGAGAAGATCTCTCTTGGTTTTGCAATAGCAACTTCTAGAACATTTTTATAAAAACCACAGATTATTTTTGGATGACCTGATAATTATGATCATTGCAAAATCAAATTCAGTTTCTGTCTTAAAATAGATAATAAATAATTAATTTTTTTTCTTTTAAATATTTTATATTATATGATATTATAAAATCAAAGAAAGTTACCGTAAGACAATATTCTGCTTCCCTTTATAAAATAATAGTAATTTTATAAATAATGATAATAATTATGGTATACAAAAGAAAATAAATTAATAATCACCTAAACCCATTTGAATAAGTTTATTAACTTTGGATGTAACTCCAACAAGTCTATAAAGTCCTTGGTCTTCCAATCCTGTTAGAAAAATGGAAAGAAAAAAATATTTAATCGTCAACATAAAGGATGATTTACTTAATTTTGTTAGAAAAGTTATACATGTCTAACTTTATACATGGGCATGTAGGTATATTCTAGAGACACTTATCTCTTTAACCTAATTTGGGATCTGAGCCTTTTTAATTTATATAATTGCCATAATTACTGTAATTTTCGGCAGTAATGTCGCGGCATTTCTGTTAATAAAAGGGAAAATTTTGGCGTGCGCGGCCTTTCTATCAGAGATTTTCCAAAAAGTTAAAAAAAACAATATCTTCTGCCCACGATTTTAGGCCTACTTCATATCACTTCTCTCTACGATATTAAATGAGTAGTGGCGATATATTCCTTGATTTATATCAGGTCGTTGCATATCAAATGTCGGATTTCGAGGTGGGTTCTGCGCTTCATAACGGTTTCCACGTTTAGTAGCAAGTACCCATAACGAAGTGGTACATTCCCAGAGATAACCCTATCAGCGACCAGCTGCCTGAAATTTGCATGTCTGCAATGATATTTAACAGCGTTTGAAACCAAGCGAGGATAGTCATGACTTCATACGAATTACGTGTGGTAATGCATTGCGAGTTCAGGTTGAATCACACAGTATCCAACGCCTCTCGAAACATCAGTAAGGTATTCGGTGTAGGCACCATAAACGAACGTACTGTCCAACGTTGGTTCCGAAAATTCCGGGCGGGAGTGACGGACCTGGCAAATGAGCCACGTAGCAGACCGCCCAACGTGTTAAATGACGCTGATCTGAAGCTATCTGTGGAAGAGGACCCGTCAAAAACTGTTTGGGACCTTGCAGGGGATCATGCTGTATCAGTGTCGACTGTCAGTAGACACCTTAGGACCATCGGCAAGGTGAAAAAGCAGGACAAATGGGTCCCCCATGAACTTACAGAACACAAAAAAAGAGTGTCGGTTGGAGGTGTGTACGGAATTGCTTTTGCACCATGAAGAAGTGGAAATTCTTGATTGCATTGTCACCTGCGATGAGAAGTGGCTCCTATACGACAATAGGAAACGGTCAGCACAGTGGCTGGATGCTGATGAACCCCCGCAACAGTTCCCTAAACCCCCGTTGCACCCCAGGAAGCCCGTGGTTACAGTTTGGTGGAACATCTATGGTGTAGTGCATTACATTTTCCTGCAGCAGGGGAAGACTGTCACCACCTGCAACCTACTGTCGTGAACTGCATCGTATGCACACAAAACTGTGTCAGCAACAACCTGCACTTGTGCATCGCAAAGGCGTCCTTCTGCTGCATGACAATGCGCGTCCGCACGTTGCACCAACGATTGTGCACGCACTACAGGCTCTGTGCTACGAGGTGCTTCAACACCCCCCGTACTCTTGGACCTCTCCCCTACCGACTACCATCTTTTTCAGAGCTCAGACAATTTTCTCTGGAGGAAAACATTCCTAACCCAAGCAGACATCGAAAACGCATTCCAGAAGTTTATTGAGTCCCGTAACCATGGATTCTATCGGAGAGGGCTCGAGAAGCTGCCAAATCGTTGGCAACAATGTTTGGATTGCAATGGGGGTTATTTCGAATAGCACGTGTGAAGGTGTCCTTTCTAAAGGGCCATTAAAGATGACCTTTGCAATCCGACATTTGATATGCAATGACCTGATATTTATTAATGACAATGGTAACACAATGAGCCAAAACCGCTTTTCCACAACAATATACGTATCTGGGCGTAATAAATATTTTGTTGTGGAAAAGCGGTTTTGGCTGATTGTGTTACCATTGATGTTATTTATCCACACTTAAGGTAATTTGGTTTTTTATTTTGTTATATATTTATTAATGAATTTATCGATGAATTCACATCCTGTTAATTAAAATTCACTCTGATAGCGATAGAGCGTGAGCGTTTATCGACAGTGGCGGATTGAACTACCGGGACACTGGGATAAATCCCAGTGGGCTGGATGGATACCTTTACTTTCTCGTGGTTGAGGGCCGCTTTCGCCAATTTTTTTCAGTACCTGCGCGTATGATTTAGACTGCCAGTCCGCCCATGTTCATCGATCAACGTGAGCACTGCATCTAAAAACTTCCCGCTCTTATCGTTCTCATCGTTCACTACACGACCAACATTATCAACTTTCAAATCTGATCACGTTCACTACTTTCGCTTTGCAAAAATGGCCGACAGTGAAAGCGTATCCCACCTCAAAGTATGTTCCCAATGCGTATATAGTTTTGTCATGAATCTGAAGGCACAAAACACGTCAGGATACAAGTTTTTTTTTTTTAGGATAAAGTCTTCCCTTTTAGGTGACGGGCAGTCACTACCTGCTCGCTACACAACGGCCAATTCTCGCAGCCCGCTTATGATTGGCATGCACACAGACTCACACACACAGATATAGTGAAAACAGGAAATGAAATTTGTCTTTGAGGAGAAACAAGCTGCCTGTTTGCGTATTCCTTTTCTGTATTTTAATTACAAGTTCTTATAGCTGGTTACACGATAGGGGAGAAGGAGCTGAAGATAAAAGCGAAGATTGTTTTTTTTTTAAATTTTTTCTTAGGTTTTGAATTTTCTTTAAAGTTTCGTTTTTCTCGTACGTAGATTTTTGCGTTTTAACAGCCATCTTTTTTTTTTCATAAAAGAATAAATGCATTGAAATCTAATAAAACCCCACCAGATTATAATATCGGATAATAAATAATTACGCTTAAAACCGAAAGTTTGAAAGCATAACGAGTTTCTGTGGCAATTAACTCTTATTTACTGATCGGGCTTTTATCTCGATGTTAAGGGCTGATTATCAAAAAATTTCACGAGCATGCACGAGGATAAACGGTCACAAGAGCGCTTGAGACATTTTAGAAGCATCAGTATTTTTATAAGCAAGAGCATGATGGAGTATATCTCCACCATGATCAAGAGTATTTTTCAAATTCGCCAAAGCGACATGCAAGCTATACAGCAGCTTTTAAACTAACAGCCAAAATTGAAAAGGCCAAAGAGCAATTGTGCAGCAGCAAGGCAGTTAAGACTGACGAAAAATGTATTCGGCGCTGGAGGAAATGTATACAGAAATATATTAAGTGTACGAAATTAAAAAATGTTTCCCACTGAAATGCATATTACTTTTATTAAAGCATATAAGAAAACTGATTTTAGATTACCGATTGCACGTGTGTTGAAGGAGGGGTGGGCAATCAGTCGCCGCGGCGTAACTGTCGGAGATTTTACGCTTTTGTTAAATTTTGCTCTCCGTCTTCAAATCTATCTTTGTCCCCATTCTCACCTATGGTCACGAGGCTTGGGTAATGACCTAAAGAGTGCGATCACGGGTACAAGCGGCCAAAATGAGATTTCTGAGAGGTGTGGCAGGTGTTACCCTACTAGATAGGTGTACAGCAGCACAATAAGGGAATCTTTAGGTGTTGAGCCGCTACTTCTCCGCATTGAGAGATCTCAGTTGCGCTGGTATGGCCACGTGATACGGATGCCGCAAACTAGTCTTCCTAGGCAGTTGTTATTTTCCAAGCCGGTGGGTAAGAGACCAAGGGGTCGGCCTAGAACCAGGTGGCTAGACTACATGGAGAATCTGGGTTCGAGTCGCTTGGATATTACCAGGGAGGACATGCGCCTGATGGCGGAAGATCGCCATCGCTGGAGATCCTCCATAGGGCTGCTGCCCCCGCGACCCTAACGGATAAGCAGGTTTGAAAAGCAAGTAAGTTAAATTTTGGCGTGTACGGCCTATCAGTCGTCATGCGTTACTGCCGAAAATTACGGTAATTAATTTAAAGGTAAGAATTACTTCCTTCTTTTTTATTTAAAACATTAAAACTTCATATTGCATTACTTCCAAATACAGTATTAGCAGGCCCACCAAATTAGAGGGTAATTGACTTCAGAGCTTTTGGTGGATACTTTGAAACTGCAGATAGTAATGAATCATCTATAACAACGGTTCTCAACCATGGTATGTGTACAAAAGCGGACAACTGATGGTACTTGGAAAAGGCCATTGGCAAGGTTTTATTAGTTATTTTGTTTAAGTGGTACACAGTTTTAAAAATTTTGTTTTAATGGTATGCGGTTATGAAAATGTTGAGAACCACTGATCTGTAAGCCCATACTTTTACATGATCTATAAGACCCATACTTTTTTTTAAGTAAATCGTGCCGTACGATTGAAAAATTTCTCGCTTAATATTTGTTTACAATTTTTTATCAGCATATCCCAGGATGAGAAAAACTGATACAATATATAGTGAAACCTCTATTCTCGACCCCATCTTAACTCGACCACTTTTCCTTGGCACGGAATTAATGTCGGGGTCAATCCATATGAAATCAACCAATGGGTGTTGCTGACATATTTCATTTTATTTTTACGTATCCCTTTTCTATTTATGTATGTATCTGGGTGTATAAAATGATTTTTTTAAAAAATTTACCACTACCACTGTGGACTCTAGGAGCCATTTTGTTTACAGGAACCAGCCGTTTTTGACATTTTTAGAGGTTAGCGATAAGTTAAATAACTTTTTTATTTATAAAGATATCAACTTGAAATACAAACCACCTTATTCTAAAGGAAACAGTCTACAAATCATCTTACAGCCAAAAACGTGTTAAAGTTTAAGGAAATAACCTAAAACTTAACTAGAAAAATATGTTTTGATTAGTATAAATTGAAGAATTTAGGGAATTGTTTCCAAAGAAGGGATTAAAACACAACTTTAATATTTTTTCCCCTTAAAGATATAACAGAGGGCAAAAAGACTTAAAAAATTTTTCAAACTTTTAAATGCCTCCTTTAGGTTTTACAGGCCTTCAAATATCGCAACTCGTCCAAAATTGCCGATTTTCAAACAGGTATATCCCAAAAAGGACTGAATCAAAAACCTGAAATTTTCACAAAATACCCTTCTAATAACTGGTAATCAATACATATAATTTCATCATTGTGTTTTAATCAGTAGTATTTTTTTAATTAAAGAAAAAAGCAAAAATACACAGTACGACGCACAGATGCCTCAAGTTTAAAACACCGAAAAGAAAGTGGGTTACATTAGTGAAAAATAAATAACCTGTTAGTATAATGTAGGCAGCATATGGATATTAATATTATTTTTAGCCAGGTTTACAATTAATTTTTTTAATTTAAATAATAGTTATTAAATAAAAATAAAAAATTAATAATAATTGACAAAATTATTAATAAATAATAAATAAAATAAAAATAAAAATAAAATAAAATAAAAAGCTGACGTTATTTTATTTTATTATTTTTTTTTATTTATTAATTATTTTGTCAATTATTATTTATTTTTTTATTTTTATTTAATAACTATTATTTATTGTATTCCAAGGTTGTTGTGTCTCATCCTTTTCTCATATAAATACCCCTTCATTCTTTTAATTTTAATTAATATACAATTAATGCAAACAATTATAAATACTGGTACTCTGAAAATGTTGAAAGGTCTGGTATACTGCATTCTAATAACAAAAGAAAACTAGGCCTATATGTACAAGAATGGAGCAGTTTGACAGAATGAACTTGGGGAATGGAGTGAGTGGGCCTATTTGATATAAATTATTAACTCTTCACTTAGTGAAATTTTCCTCCTAATTTTTATTATCAGGAAGTATGCTTGTGCAATTTGTATATAGATATGCGTAGAAATAAATCTAATTTTATTTGTAAAATGGTATTTATTGATAAATAAAAGTATCTCGGTTTTATTTTCAAATAAATTGAAAAGTATCTTGGCTTTTATTTCACGCAAGACATCAACTGTTTTTTAATTATTTTTAAAACTTTCTAAAATTAATTTATCAACTATTTTGAAGCTCTGCAATTTAGCCAGATTAGCCAGATCCCCCCTCCACAGATTATTTGTGCAGTTTTGATAGTGTAATATTTGTTGAATGTTTAGCTAGGACAATAAAACTTTCACAGGAAATTTATATACTGTCATTAGAATATTTGGCACAATAATACGATATAATATTTCCTAGTAACCTTATTATTACATTTAAAATACTTAGTGTATTTGTAAAAAAATAAGTGTAGAATGATGGTAGAAATACTATACCTATGCTTCAAGCTAATGAAATTATTAGAGGTGACATGCTACAAACTTGAAATCCCTGATAAGAATCCAGGTAGCGGATTTTTCTTCCTTTTCTTTTTCTTCTGTTTTAAGTGCTAAGATTGTTGCATATTGAGGAAAATTTGAAATTCAGTCAACTGTCCCATACAAACTTACATTTTTGCCTTCTATTACTAATATTCATTTTTTTTAGACATGTGAGACAGTAGATATTTGCGGAAACCTGAGACATCTGAACTTATTTGAATATTACTTCAAATCCATTGGAATATAGGTGACTGTCTCCTGAAGATAAACGTTCCCTTTGAAAGAAAAAAAGGGACGTCCATCTAATGAAGAGCTGCGAGTTAGTAAAAAGCATAAAACACTCCCAAGCAGAGTTATAAAGGATATAAGATTGGATCAAATTGCACATTTCTCTGTACTCACAAAAACATCTCAGCAATGCAAGTTTGTAGGCTGTAAAGCTCAAACACAGTTGACCTGTGAAAAATATAAAGTTGCTCTGAGTTTAGTACAGGAGCACAATTGCTTTAGATATTTTCACACATAGTGAACTGATAGATAGTTGGCCATGAATATTAAAAAAAATTTTGAAATGTTTCTTTTAATACCAGAAGTTATATGAATGAAAAAAAAACGTTTTTTTTTAAAAATAAAAAAATAGTGACTCAAGGGGTTAACATTGAATGACAGACAAAAGGGAGACTGATCACGCTTAGGTGTAATTTTATTAACAAAGCAATAATAAAAAAAAGTATTAGCTAACCAGGATAAATAGATGATACTAATAAAATCAGTAACTGAAAGGCAATAACTTATCCAGAAAATTGCATTAGTCAACTTAAATTTCATTCATTACATAACTACGATATACGAAGGCGTTTTGAAAAGTAATGCCTCCATGGCTGTAACTTTTTTATTTGTTAACCGACTTTCAAAATTCTTTTTGTATCTTATACTCACATTTGTCCTCTATGTAATGCACTATTCACTTTTCGACATAGTCCCCATCCCTTACCACGCATTGCCCCAACGCGTGACTAGTTGGGTGAACCCGTCGGAGAGGAATTCCGGAGTTGTTGTCGACACCAGGATTGAATGGCAGTGTTTACCTGGCCGTCAGAACGAACTCATGTCCCTTAAGGGGCTCTTTCTTCTTTGGGAAGCGGTGAAAGTGGCAAGGTGCAAAGTCTTTCATCTTTGAACTGCAGGCGCTGCAACGCCTCTGGTGTGTGGCGATTCGTGTGCGGGTGGATGTTATCGTACTCCAGAAGAGGGTCCAAAGCTGCCATTCAATCCTGGTGTCGACAACAACTCCGGAATTCCTCTCCGACGGGTTCACCCAACTAGTCACGCATTGGCGCAATGCGTGGAAACAGATGGGGACTATGTCGAAAAGTGAATAGTGCATTACATAGAGGATAAATGTCAGTATAAGATACAAAAAGAATTTTGAAAATTGGTTAACAAATAAAAAAGTTACAGCCATGGAGGCATTACTTTTCAAAACTCCTTCGTACATTCAAGAGACCCAACCCCTACCCCTTTTCTCTCTGTTTAAGACAGTTCTTCTCATCATATCACTGATTTCCTTTGATTCTAAACTTTTGTTACACTAGTTGACCGATAAATGTTCCACTAACACAGTTTCTCTTAACTTACTTATCTGTATATGCTTAATATCCAGAATGGTTTCCACATGTTGCCTGTTGCCTGCCAGACTGGTGTCCGATCGATGGCACGTACCTCCGACGATGTCCAGTTACGTTCCTTCCAGCTCCGTTCAACTGAGTCGTGCAGTCCGAAAATGCACCTGGCTTTGCCGATCCGATAATGCCGCTGGGATCCACGGTGTTCCCCTCGGATCCTTTGCCTACTGCCGGTTGCTCGTCGGGCCTCGACCCATCGCAGATCGTGCCGCTCCATACGGTACCAGTCTCTCCATGCGATTGGTCGTCGATAGCTTCAGTCTCCTCGGTTGTTCGGCACCCACGCTGGAGCAGGCAGAGGTTCTGCCTCCCTGCTTGGGGCAAGTCTGTCGCGATCGGCGCCTGAACTCAACCACACAGTCATGGAGAACACACCTGCTGCTCTCTTGCTTGTAGTAAGTTAGATGAAGACTGTTACCAAAAAAAATTCATTCACAGGATAGAATGTCCACCAAACATTGTCTTAAGCTCTCGCTCCCTCGCTCAGTTGCACCGCAGGCGTTTCCTTTGTTTCCTTCTTTAACTGCTTAGCCTTTAAACGTCCAGCCCTGTTGTCTAGGCAACGCTATCTTGAGGAGCACCCCCCCCCCTTTCAGATTGCCTTCAATTTCGCGCCAAAAAGAACAAAGGAACAAAGAGAGGGAGACAAGGCCTAGAACATCGATCGTTCCACTTCGCAAATTCAAATTCCCTCGCCTATTCCAATCCTTAAATTACTTAAATTTCCACCACATTTCTATAAATAATACTGTACCTTTCCAGTGATCAGTCTGCCCTTTCTCCCCATTTCTTTCAGATCAATATACAGTCACTATTTAACAACAACACATGTCTGGGCTGGTAGGCCCGAACAGGTTGTGGCATATATCAATATGTCACAGGTCACAGTTTAAATAATAACACACACACACACTCACATTTATATATATATAAAAAAAATAAAAATATTAAAATAAAAAAACACATTAAAATAACTGAAAAGCAAAACATAAGCTTAGTTACATTTTATGATAGATTTAATTCTTTTTGTGCACTGAAACCTTAAAAAAAACACTGCAATTTTTAAATTCTTGTAATTGATAAACTATACTTGTCTTTGGGCATGATCAAGTCATTTTATTTACTTTACTTTAGTTGTCCAAAGGTCATCACTGTATTGAGCAGTTGAGAAATTTCTTGACATAATTTTTCAGTTACCCTGGTAAGTTTTAGCCCTGGCCCGTCATGGTTGTAAACTCCAATGGTGATAGTTTGCTCAAAACCTTTGTCACTGGTACCCACACTCTGTCAGTTTTTGAAATTTTGAATAATGTTTGAGGCCCATGTGGATGATAAAAATGAATCATCAAGTCACAGTTTTCCATATACACATGTTTAACTTCACCAATCCACAGTTCTGATCATAAACACATACCAAAATGTCATTTATTTTGAAAGACCCAGTTTTAAAATATGGTAAACAGAAACATTATTATGTTCACTGTAGGTTTCACTTTTTTGAGTGAACATAACACTGTATCACGCAAGAATTCTGTGGTACAAACATGTGATATGTCCTTGTTTCTGGTACTATTTTACAAGTTTTATATCTTTGGCTCAGCTTTGCTTCATTTGTTTCAGTTTCTTCTAAAGGTACTAAAATGTAGGAAATCCCTGTTATTTCTTCAGAACAAAGCTTAAACATTTTTTCACCTAGATACCGTCCTTTTTTTCACTAATGTAACCCACTTTCTTTTCAGTGTTTTAAACTTCAGGCGTCTGCATCAATGTGCGTCGTACTGTGTACTTTTGCTTTTTTCTTTAACAAAAAAAAAAAATACTTCTGATTAAAACACAATGATGAAATTTTATGTGTTGATTACCAGTTTTTAGAAGGGTATTTTGTGAAAATTTCAGATTTTTTGATTCAGTCCTTTTTGAGATATACCTGTTTGAAAATCGGAAATTTTGGACAAGTTGCGATATTTAAAGGGCCATAAAACCTAAAGGAGGCATTTATAAGTTTGAAAAATTTTTTAAGTCTTTTTGCCCTCTGTTATATCTTTAAGGGGGAAAAATATTAAAGTTGGGTTTTAATCCCTTCTTTGGAAACAATTCCCTAAATTCTTCAATTTATTCTAATCAAAACACATTTTTCTAGTTAAGTTTTAGGTTACTTCCTTAAAATTTAACACATTTTTGGCCATAACATGATTTGTAGATTGTTTCCTTTAGAATAGGATGGTTTGTATTTCAAGTTGATATCTTAATAAAATAAAAAAGTTATTTATCTTATTGCTAACCTCTAAAAACGCCAAAAACTGCTGGTCCCTGTAAACAAAATAGCTTCTAGAGTCCACAGTGGTAGTGGTAATTTTTTTTTTAATCATTTTATACTCCCAGATACATACATAAACAGAAAATGCATGTGTAAAAATAAAATAAAATATGTCAGCAACAAATTATTTTTTTATTGGTTGATTTCATATGGATTGACCCTGTCTCATAGATACAATGTATGTTTTTCCTCTTTAAGCCGACCACCTCTATAACTCGACCAATGACCACCAATTTCAGGCATCAATTATCAGTATTCCCTCTTTATACCGACCAGCAGACATTGCAAAATCAAGTCAAATCTTGAGATAGAAGCATTAACATTGCAACTTCCTGTAACTTAAAGAGTCTGCTCATTTTTTTTGTGAAAAGGGAGTGGGAAATTGAGCATTGTTTAATCTATTTCTTCGTTTTGTGTATCAGTGGCATTCACTCACTCTACTGCTTTACCTGATGAGTCCAACATGTGATTGCAGTTGAGAATGCATGCGTTGGGCTCACTTTACATCACTTTCACTCTTCACATCACATTTCAATGTTTTGTCTCCTGTTGTCACCATGTCAAAAAGAAAAGTTTGTTTTTTATTGCTACAAGACAGAATATTAATGAAGACGAGAAAGGAAAATCTCAACGAGAATTGGCCCAACAATTCCACTGTGGTAAAACCCAAATGCAGTTAATTCTTACAGAGCATCAGCATTATCTGAAAGAATGGGAAAAAATCATTAACAAAGAGAGGAAAAAAGACACGATGCTGTTTTAGAGTGGTTTAATCATGCTGTGGCCAAGAGACTACCAGTAAGTGGACCAATGGTTCAGAAGTAAGCTCTTAAGTTATCCTTGGAACTGAAAATTGAAAATTTCACGCAAGTAATGGAAAGATAGAAAAATTTTGTCAATGCCACAATATCGTCTTTCGAGCCATTTGTGGTGAAAGTGCTGCAGTGGAGAGAAATTATGTTGCAGATTGGAAAACAAGACTCACAAGGAAATCCCTCAAACATGTATGTCACAGATTTCACCAAAATGAAATATGTTACGTATCTGAAGCTACTATAGATGTTTGCAAAATAAGAGAGTGCTAAATTGTGTTTTTTTCAAAATAAACCGCGAAAACAAAAAAATTTCAGCATACATAGCCATATAAGGATTCCACTGTTAAAGCGGTTACGTTATGTGGGGTACCCTTGTCTGTGGCATTACAAGAGGCTATCAAGAATGCGATATATACAACATGGATGAAACTGGCATATTGTTTAGGGCAATTCCGGACAGGACATTAATCTTAAAAGGTGATAAGCACAAAGGAGGGAAACTAGCAAAGAAATTATTAACCACTGTCTTGTGTGCCAATTTGTGTGGAGAAAAAGAAGAAACGCTGGTTATTCATAAAACTTTTCATTTCATTTAATAATTAATTTCATGTTCATCATTTACCACATTCATCAATGCTAATGTTATTTTCTATCCATGCATCGAGCAATAAATTAAACGCATCGAAATCATCCACTGAACGAAACCGTGAATCATTACGAGTGTCTCTATTTATAAATCTAGTTAAGAAAAAAGATGCATAAAAACAACTCGGAGACCATTTATGATGTTCGTGAATAACACAGTAGTCTTCTGTCCACAAAAATAAAAATACTCAACAATATTCACATTGAACCATAACAGAATAAGTATGAGATTTTACATGATAGAATCCATTCTGAGCAAGTTCTCTTACATCTATAAAATCTTTAGTCCACGGTTGCTCATTATAAAACGTGCTTAATTGTCTTATATACTCTGTTATAAATCTTAAGTGGTTTGGAATCCAAAACGAGACCGAAGAAGCCTCCGAAGCGATCATGATACAAAAGAGACTATCACTGAGCACTAATTATCATTGTGTGAGAAGAAAAATCAAAGTCAGTGAGTGCACGCACCCTATCTTATTTCGAAATCCAAACCTTCGCAAGCGCCATCTGTGAAGAAAAAATGCAATCAATTTGCTTTCAATGTGAACAGATGTTCAAGATGCTTCCCAGCAAATTGCAGTATTCAACAGCTTGCAGAGATATGCTGTATGAGTGCCTGTCATTTACATCACCGGTCCAGTCGGCGTCCGCATATTCCTTCAGGGGATCATTGCTCTTCGTGAACTTCAGTCCGTAATCCTGCGTCCCCTGGAGGTATCGAAGTACATGCTTGCCGGCTACAACATGTTGATGGTCAAAATCAGAGTTCAATTGGCTCAACGCGCTGATAGAGGAGGCAATGTCTGGTCTTGTGAATGTAGCCAAGTACATTAGCAAACCTATGATGTTTGGTATGGAAAGTTTATCATCCCTTCATCGTCGTTGGCGTCAACCTCTGGTCTCTTGAACTTTGCATTTGCTTCGAAGGGAGTGGCGATTGCTTTGCAATCTTTCATGTTGAAGCATTTTAGCACATCCAGGGTGTATTTCCGCTGGCTCATGGTGATTTCCCCAGTTCCTGCATCCTGATGAAATTCCACACCCAGGCAGTAATTTATTAGTCCTAGGTCTTTCATCTTGAATTCCTTGAAGAGGCGCATCATGATGCTCACCATCGTCTCCTGTCTTTGCGTCGCGATGATCAGGTCGTCGACGTAAATGCCGATTATATGAACGTTTAAAATATATTAACGGCTCGTTCTTCAGTGGTTTCAATGCCAGTTTTCTGAGGGTCTGGTCGAGTTTTCTGTACCATTGTCGCCCTGACTGTTTTAAACCGTAGATGGATTTCTTCAACAGAAGAACTTCATCAGGCCGTGTTCCGAATATCTCGTCAAAAAATTCTGGTTTCTCCATAAAAATTGTCTCCTCAAGTTCCCAGTTGAATGACAGCTTTGCCGCTAACACCATTATCAAACGGATTGAGCTGGCCCTGGCTACGGGAGCAAAAGTTTCTCGGTAGTCGGCACCAAATGGATATAGCCCTTTGCCACTTGGCGGGCTTTTCGTTTTTCTATTCTGCCATCTGCGGTCGTTTGGTCTTCAGGAACCAGCGGCTTCCGAAGACCTGACGATTTTGTGGGCGCTGTAATCCCATTTCCGTCTGTCTTTGTGTATTTGACTGTCCCAATACCCTCAATGGCTGATGACTCTCCATTTGCCATCTTTAGCTGATTGCTTTCGCCTTTCTGTAGCTCTGTGAAGAGATCTTCGCGGTTGCAGATATGGGAGGTGGTGCCACTGTCCAAGATCCACTTGTTTGAGAGTTGTCCACAAATTACATCATCCTTTTTCCAAATAATTTTATACCCCCCCCCCCCGGGGTCGGCAGAGGTAATTTTTTTGCAACCCCCCCCCCCCTCGGTCATGTGTCATCCTGACACAAAAAGTGCCAATTAAATTCTATTAACCAAGATATATCGAGGTAGTAAATAAAAATAATGCCACCAAAAGGGAAGGGAGGGATCTGTTACTTTCGGTTTCGAAGGTGAATTGGATATGGAGGGAGAACAAATTAAAAACATCAGCAATGGCAGGCGGGGAGGTTAAGCGGGAATCATAGAGTACAAGGATGTCATCGACATAACGGTAGTAGGCGATGATGCTAGCATTATTAAGGAGGGGGGTAACAAAAGTTTTTTTTTCCCTTAGTTTATTTGACTTATTGGTTAATTTTCTTATTGGTTACTTTTTTGTCTTGCCCTGTCCCTAAATACTCATTGGTTCATATGTACCCAAATTTCTATATATAAAGGCTTGCGAGCCTCTTGTTGTGTATCCTTGAAGAAGCCGGGAATAAATGGCGATACTAGTCGATAATCCTGTTGTCCATCTTTTATACTGCAAAGCCACCACTCACTTCGCCAGTAAGTACAGTATTATGATCCCACCTCTTTCTGATATTTCACGACATTGTCTTCAGGTTTTTTTTTTGGTTTTTTTTAATTCATTGTAATCCAATACGTCCATCCAGAGCCTTAATGGCCTGAGGCCGACGAGTTGGGTCTCTGGATGGACCTGGATTAATGACTGCTGTATGATGGTCACAGCAGCCGGGGGGAGGGGGGGATGAAGATCACAGCAGCCAGTGACTAGTTAACTGGATGAATTCACCCATTGAAATATTTATATTCACAAATTGATGACTACAGCCTGGGAAAAAGCACGCAGAGCAACTTCGGAAATGACGTGCAAAGCAGCCTGGGAAACATCGTGGACATCACGGAGCTCAACTCGAACGTTTATTATTTTTCAACGACATCACATATGTCCGTTTTTTTTAAATACAAACCACCTTCAGACACAAGACTAACTGTGTGTGAGATTTGGCTATTATTGCTTTAGTGGTTTTGACGTGATGATCTTACAATGGTGACTGATAAGGGAGCTATGCTCCAATAAATACAGGATGTTCATGAATTCCATTGCCAGACTTGGAGAGGTGGTAGGGAAGGTCAAAACTAACAAGTATTCTGAATAACATTTTGCCCACAAAAACGTTGTAAAAGAGTTAAAAAAGTGGAAAGATCCCGACCAACCCCTGTGAATGTTGTACTGCACGGCACCCGCAAAGCTGCATGGAAAGCAGGAAATTAGTAATGAAAACACTAATTGGTGAATCATGACATGCAGCTCCAGACAATTTATTTGTTCAAATGCAGAAACGGTTATGACAATGTTACACTGAACAATTACAGCAACTGTTCGAAGTGGCCACTCTGGACTGTGATCCAGAATGTGCATCTCCGTTGCATGTTCTGCCACACTCTCTCACACACTTCTGGTCTTTGCTGAACCTCTCTGCAGGCGTCAAAGAATCTTGCTGTCAGCTCGTCAACACTGGCTACTGGAGTAAAATAAACCAGGCTTTTCAAATGACCCTGTTAAGGATATTTTTGTATTTTGTCTTTTTCAGTTTGCCACTAGGTGGAGTTACTTGTTCTTTTCCCTCTTCTTACTGTATTACTCAATGAATAAACATCATAAGTTTTGTTCTCCTATATTCGTGTACTGTCGTCGTTTCTTTCGCCAAATACAACATCTATGAGCTCATGAATCGCAAGTATACACTTCCTTAGTTTGTCATCATAATTAACACAAACATTTTTTGGTCCTTCGAGCAGGTTGATATTTGCAACTATTGAAGTTATTTCTCTCCAATGCTCTTTGTTCTCGTGAGCTCAGTTGATAATTTCTCCTGGTCCTTCGAACGGTTGAATGTGTGCTTTACTTGAGAAGACATTATGATGTTTCTTTCCTCCACTTCAGTGCACTGATTATTCATCGCGTTTGTGACTGTCTTGCCGCTCCATGCTGTCGTTTGCACATCGGTGACTCGTCTTCCCACCATCGCATTAGTGTTTTTCCCGCCATTCCACCATCTTGTTTCTACGCATTCTCCTCCTGTTTCGATCTTGCTGACTTCATCAATTACAATGGATCCTAAAAGAAAATGCACTTCCATCAAAGCTATGCTAACTAGTTTTGAATCCTATGTTCGAGAACTTTCAGCTGCAAATCTTTCTGCGCCATTGAATGATTTCGATGCTGTTCAGTTACGTAAATGGCTGCTCAATGCAGAACCATTACTCGCCTCGTTTCATGAGATTCAACTAGAGATCGACGCAGATGAAACAAACGATATTGATTCTGAATCCGCAGAATTTGAAGCTAAGTACTTTAACATAATTACTAGGCGCTGAGCGTTTATTAAGTAGAAGCATGCCTTGCCCAACCTTCCCCTCCAGTTCTGCAAGTTCGCATTGCAGTTCACGTCACTCTCATTCGTCATCTAATTTAATTCAGTTGCCTACCATTAAACTACAAGAATTTAGTAGAAAGTTTGAAGACTGGCTGAACTTTAAAGACTTATTTACGAGTCTTATTCATGAAAATAGCGAACTAAGTAATATACAAAAACTTCATTATTTGCGCGCCTCGCTGACTGGCAAAGCGGCAGAGGTTGTTAAGAATCTCACCTTCACTGGTGACAACTACATTATTGCTTGGGACAGTCTTCACGATTGCTATGACAATCGAAAAGTACTAATTCATAACCTTATGAAGGACATCTTCGATCTAGAGCCCATTTCCAAAGAATCCTCTGCTAGACTATGCACTTTGATTGACTCTGCCAAGAAAAATCTTCGATCTCTGGATTCTTTGATCAATAAAGAGCATCAGAGAGATGCATTCCTTGTCTATCTCATCAACTCCAAATCAGATAACACCACTGTAAAGGAATTTGAAAACAAGACTGCTATTTCTGATCCAACTTCTTTCGATGATCTCATTAAATTTCTAGAAAACAAGACCTCTTTATTGGAAACTCTAGAACAAAGACATGCTAAACCCACAAATGAGCGATCCGCCACTTCAAAAGTTTCGTTTCGACGTCGTCCTCTTGTCCGGTCTGCCATAAAGATCATAACTTGTACTCGTGTTCCATTTTCAAATCTATGCCTGTCAAGGAATGCTAAAGTAAAGAATTTAAAATGCTGCATAAATTGCCTTTCTAAGGGCCACTTCGGTATGAACTGTAGTTCTAAGCACAGCTACGATAAGTGCAAAGCTAGACATCATACTCTTCTACATCTTGATCCTATATCCACCCCGGAGAAATCAGTTGTTGAAAATGATACAATCACCCTCTCGGCGTTGTAGTCTTCCGAACAATGTGCTATTCTCTCCACTGATGTTGTGAATGTTGCTGATCATCAAGGTCAAGTTCATCAGGCAAGAAATTCTACTTGATTGTGGTAGCACTTCATCGTTTGTAACTTCTTCTCTATGTAAGAAGCTCCAGATGCCTCAAACTCCAGTCGACATCCAAGTTCAGGGCATCACCAATTCTACTACCAGTGTCCATTGTCGTTGTGAAATTCTTTTGCACTCTCGAGTATCCAATTATCGTTTGATATCTCAATGTTTGGTCGTTCCTTAGATTACTGATCATCTGCCCAATACAAAAATTGATCTTGCCAGCATAAACATTCCTCATGGCCTGAAGAAGGCTGATTCTCACTTCAATGTCCCTGGAGAAATCGACATTCTCCTTGGAGTAAATTCATTCTGGCAAATTGTTCTCACTCGGCGCATTCCACTTGGACCCAGAATGCCTATTCTGCAAGCTTCTCACTTTGGATGGATTGTAGCTGGTTCGTTTCCTTGCAATACTCCACCACCACCAGACATTCGTTGTAATTTTAGTCGCAGCTCTGTTCGCTTTCAAGAGCAATTAGAAAATTTCTGGAAAATGGAAGAAATCGTTACCCCTAAGCTCTGAACCTTGGAAGAAGACAGGTGTGAATCTCACTTCATGAGCCACACCAAGCGTGATTCTAGTGGTCGATTTATTGTCAGTATTCCACTTAATAAGGCTCCAGAAGTATTAGGTGACTCATACAAAATAGCTGAAAATTCCCTTTAAATCTTGAAAGAAAATTTGCATCCAACACTGCCTTGCATCAGCATTATGCACAGTTCATGTAAGAATATGAAGACTTGGGCCACATGTCTGTTTGCGATCCTGCACCTTCTGAGGTTTCCTGCTTTTTTAACTCATCATGGCGTTCTCAAGGAAGATAGTCTGACCACAAAGCTTCGTGTTGTTTTCAATGCTTCTGCTCCCACTGCGTCTGGTGAATCGTTTAACTCCTTACAATTGGTCGGCCCTACCATTCAACAGGATCTGTTCAGTGTTCTAATCCAATTTCGCAAACATGTCTATGCCTTCTCAGCCGATATAGAAAAGATGTATCGCCAAGTTTTGATTGATGAATCTCAAAGACCCTTGCAGCGCATCTTATAGAGACCTGATCCAAATGACCCCATCAAAACCTTAATCTGAACACTGTTACTTATGGTACCGCTTCTGCTAGCTTCTTAGCAATTCGATGTTTGTACGAATTGGGTATTGAATGCACACAATCCCTTCCTAAGTTCGAATTATAAAGGAAGACTTCTACGTTGAGTGGAGCGAATGACGTCTCCACAACAAAAGTACTGTGCAAAAACCTATCTGCTACTTTACAAACTGGGTTGCTTCAACTTACAAAAATGGATCTCGAACGAGCCTCTAATTCTTTCAGACTTCATGGAATCCGACATTCATCCTATCCTAGTTGATATTGGCTTGCATGATAGAACAAAGACTCTTGGACTGCATTGGTCGCCACTTGATGATAAGTTGACATTCTCTATTTCTCTTACCTCTCCAAAAAGAATAACTAAGCGTGCTATCCTGTCCGACATATCTCAGATTTTCAATCCTCTCGGCTTGCTAAGCCCTTGCATTATTAAGGCCAAGATGATGTTGCAAGCGCTTTGGTTAGAGAAACTTTCATGGGACGATAATATTCCTCGCTCCTTGTCCACTAAATGGTTGAACCTGAAAGATGATTTTCCTGCCCTAAATGAAGTTGCCTTTCCCAGACGTATCATATGCGATGAGCCAAAAAGTATACAGCTTCATGCCTTCTCCGACGCATCCATCAAGGCCTATAGAGCCTGCATCTATGTACGCTCTGTTGATCAAAACAGTGCTATTTTCTCAAACTTATTGTGTTCGAAAGCCAAAGTGGCTACTCTCAAGTCTATATCCATTCCCAGAACTTTGTGGTGCTCTCACTCTCGCCCGGTTACTTCTGCGCTCCAAATTACATTTGATCAGTGCTTCTTCTGGACTGACTCCACTATTGTACTCGGTTGGTTGAAAATGCATCCAAATCGTTTACACACGTTCGTCGCCAATCGTATATCTGAAATCCAGACACTATCCAATGCTGTGTGGAACCACATCTCCAGTGGCAACAATCCTGCCGACATCCTCTCAAGAGGGTTCTCTCCTATTGTGCTGAAGGATTCCGCCTTGTGGTTTCATGGGCCACCATGGCTCTCTCTAGAAGAATCTTCATGGCCAACTCTGCAAACGCCTTCCATACCACTTGATCTTCCGGAAGTAAAAGGGTTAGATGTAATATCTGCCACTGCTTCATGTTCTTCATTTCCATTTTCAAGATTCTCAGATTTTGATCATCTTAATCGCATCGTTGCCTTCATATTGCGTTTCAAGAACAATTGTCTATGTCATAAGGATGCCCGAAGGTATGGTCCTCAACTACTTTTTTCATCACTGCAATTCCAACTTGGAACTAAACTCCCTTGTGCTCATCAAGGACGATCTTCAACCACCTATCCATTGGAAGCTCGGCCGTATCACCCAAGTTCATCCTGGCAGACATGGTATCCCTCGTGTAGCGACCATCCACACCTCTACTGGACTTTTGAAAAGATCTTTCTCCAAGATTTGTCCAATACCCAATGATTGTTAATGTTTTTGATTATTTGTTTTATTGCCTTCTTTTTGCCACGTTTTGAAAGTCAAGCCTTTCAAGGCGGGGGCTATTATGTTAAGGATATTTTTGTATTTTGCCTTTTTCATTTTGCCACTAGGTGGCGTTACTTGTTCTTTTCCCTCTTCTTACTGTACTACTCAATGAATAAACATCGTAAGTTTTGCTCTCCTATATTCGTGTACTGCCGTCGTTTCTTTCGCCAAATACAACATCTATGAGCTCATGAATCGCAAGTATACACTTCCTTAAGTTTGTCATCATAATTAACACAAACAGACCTCCTGAAAAAAAAAGTCTAGCAGCGTTAAATCCAGTGATCTCGATGGCCAGTTAATGGGACCACCTCTACCTATCCAACGTTGAGGGAAGGTTTGATTGAGAAACTCACGCACGGCCTGGGTAAAATGTGCTGGTGCTCCATCGTGCTGCAACCACATCTGCCGTCTGATTTCCAAAGACACATCTTCCACTAGTCCAGACAGGATATCTTGAAGAAACTTGAGGTAATGCCCTCCATTCGGGTTTGGAGATAGTGCATGCGGTCCGATAATCTGGTCATGTAGAATTTCAGCCCAAATGTTGACATGAAAGCGTTCCTGATGGCTGGAGATGTGTGTGGCATGAGGGTTATGTTCGTCCCAACTATGGCAGTTGTGGCAATTGAACATGCCCTCCTTGGTGAATCGTGCTTCATCCGAAAATAACACAAGTATACCGAATGCAGGATTGTTAGTAAGCTCTGAAGATACCATTCAGAAAATTCCACGTGTGGTACTGTCGGGTGCAAAAAGATATTTACCTGCTCCATAGGAACTGAGCTTACCGGATTTTGATCAGTTGCAAAATCAGGTACTTTTACTGAGAGTGAAGGCAGATTAAACTGGACCTGTCCCTTTTGAATGAAAATAGAGTAGCAGGTATACGCTTGGGATGTACTATTCATGTACTCAACTATATCTTAAGTCTAAATCGTTTAGCACCCGACGGTACAGTCTCCACGTCGTAAAGCCTGAACTTTCTGTTTGTGATAAGGAAGTTGTCGGTGCTCATGTAGAATGTTCCATACAGTCGTGTGATTGATGCCCATAACATGTGCAACTGCACGGGTGCTTGTAGATAGGTTATCTGCAAATCTTTGCAGCACGTCCTCTTCGACATGTCGTGTTCGCACAGTCCTTGGAGAGCCAGCGTCATGCCTGCTGGGTAGAAATTGTCCCGTTTCCCGTAAGAGCTGGTCAATCGCCACAAATGTTGTACGACAAGGATGTCGTCTACGAAGGAACCTCTTGCGGTAGAGACTTGCAGCTTCTCATGCATTGTAATGAGCCTGGCCATACAACAGGTGCATGTCTGCCATCTCTCCATACGTGAACTCATTCATGTTGAGATCTTTCTATGTGTAGTGCTCCTGCTTACACATACTACATGGATTCTGCCTGGTCACCCTTGATGAGGAATGTGATCACCCGTGCGTTCTGATTCACCAATTAGTGCTTTCATTGTTAATTTCCTGCCTTGCATACCACTCTACGGGTGCCGTGCAGTGCAGCATTCACAGAGATTGGTCGGGATTTTTACACCTTTTTAACTTGTTTACAACGTTTTTGTAGGAAGAATGGTATTAGGAATACTTGTTGGTTTTGATCTTCCCTTCCACCTCTTCAAATCTGTCAATGGAATTCATAAACACCCTGTATAAGGGGTACATATATGTCATTAAATCTATCCATATTTTTTACATATGTAATCACTTACCTATTGGTTTGTGAACCTGGCATATTAATGATTGATTAACAATTTGTTATTTAGGGGCATTAGTTAATCAGTTTGTTTATTAATTGTGTTTATAATATTCTCTTACGTATGTGTTCAAAAATTTCTCCATTTACTTAAGCTGGTTTTACACTAGCAATCTTTTCCGGGAAAGTGGCGAGCTGTACCCGCGAAATTTGTTTACACTATTCACAAACGAGGCTGTACACGGGTAAGATGAGCACGCTAACTTTCCCGAGCTGGCTTTCCCGGGTAGTGTGGCTCGCTTCGCGAAAATGAGGCTCATCTCTGTTGATGCCATTGAAACATAAGAAAAAATGGCGGAAGATAAGCCGGGCAACGAAGCAATGGTGTATGTGAAAAGAATAAAGGTGAAATTCACATTTTTCGAGTTTGTGTTATTGTTACTGATATGTTGGCCTCCATGTTTGTTACAACAGAACAAGAATGACGATTAAAATAAATCTGCCTTCGTTACATACTCGAGAAAACTTTCTCGGGAAAGATGCTTTTAATGTAAACAGTTAAGCGGCTACAGCAGGCTCTAGCAAAGCGAGCGCAGCCCGGGTAGCCTTTCCCGCTAATAAAGCGAGCTAGTGTAAAACCAGCTTTAGTTGTTAGAAATTCACTCTTCACTCATGTCAATTTCTCCCACAATTGACTGGGGATGAAATAGTGCCCATGTGGGTGCAATAAGCATTATATGTTAATTAGCATGGGATTATAAATTGCTTACATTTTAAATCTGTAACTTTTAACTGAAGATGGTTTAAAACTGAAATATATATTAAAAATAAAAATCTAGTTTGTTGAAAATTTGAACCTGGATATCACTGTTCTTAATTCATTGTGCAAAATGGAACAATTGAATCTAAGTAAAACCACAGATTAAAGATATCTCTTTCATTTGTGGTAAAACCATCTCGTTTGCACATGTAATTAATTCCCTGCACTTCCTGTTTGAAATTGGAGTGGTTGCTTCTCAAAATTTTCTTCAAGTAAATTAATAAACTGTTACATTTATTAATTTAGTTAAAATTGATTAGTGATTACTGTAATTTTGGGCAGAAACCCCCAACCCACCCTCGTCATTCTCCGTCAGCATCCCGCGATATCCCCTCTCCCCTAGAATGGATGACATAATTTGTGGTCGACCCTTTGTGGTCAGTGAAGAATGCTGTGTGCTCTGTTGCCATCATGCTGGAGTCCGAGGGTTTTTGATTTGCTTTCTCTATTCATTTTCGATGCCAACAGTCAGCGATGGCGTGATCAACTCTTCCGCAATGTTCGCGCTTTACCCTTGGGCTCTGAGTATCTGACTTGCCACCCTTGTGATGTTCGCTTGCATTGGTAGACTTCTGGCGATTCTGGAACTTGTTGTTCTTGGCCTTTGGCTCCTTCTGTCAAACGTAGAGGGCGCTGTCGTCGCCTGCTTGAATTACCTTTCATCCTCGCAGGTCCTCTTTGATTTGCCTCTTCACATCGTTAAGCGGTTCTTATGGTGCTGCGCATGGCTGAGAATCTCTCTGGTAGGCTTAACAGCAGTGCAGTGATTGCTATCTTCTCCACTGATGGTAGTTCCGCCATTTCATCGAAGATGTGGACAGTGTCGGTGTAGAATTCAAGGTGTCTGTCGAGATCATCATCAGACATCAGCCATTTCGTCATTAAAGCTGACAGGAGAGTTATCACTTGCGTGTCAGCGGTCTGTTCATGGACTTCCTCCAGCTTGCTCCACATGCTGTACGTTGTGGTGAGTCTGCGTAAGTATTTGACTTGTGACGTGGAAACTGATAGTGGAAATTGCTGCGGGCTTTGGCATCTTCTAAGTCCTATGCATTTGCTGCTGCATGGTTGTGGGGTCGCCATCCTTCTATTGCCAAACGCCATTTGCCACACATATGACCTCTATCATCATTTTCCATGTACTACAGTTCTCATCAGTTAATTTATCAATTTTGTTGGCTTCTGCCATCTTGTTGCTTATATATATTGTTTTTTTTTTTGTTGTTTTTTTTCTTTTCTTTTTTTCTTTTTTTGTCAATAAAAGTTCAATCAAAACTCACAGATTTTGGCCGCGTGTTTGTCATTACATTGCGCCATCGTCGCTCCGCCGTATCGCAGTTTTCACGTGGTTGCAAAATTAATTTGTTGTTTCACCTTTTCTTCCTTATTTCTGTTTGTTGTAGTGCATTCAGTTTGCAATCCAGCACAGTGGAATTCGTGCTGGGTTCATAACCTGTTGTTATTTTGAGTGGAACTTAGTGGGAAGAATTACTGACACGTGTGATCCCTTTAACATCGATTCTTTTATTGAATAAAAGGAGAGACGTTTTTTACAGGAAATAAGTATCTTCGGGGTTCACAGGTCAAGGGTTGCAGTATAACAACTAGTGACCTCTGTTACAGTCATAACAACTAGTTGGAGGAGTTTGTTATTTCCAACAAATATATCAGATCAAACATATAGATAATTATATGTAATATTACGTAATAATAAATTTTATCAAAAATTTCAAATAAATTAAAATAATATGTTAATTGTTGCTGTGTTCCTGTGCTTTTCCTTTGAAGCAAGGTTTATGGGAGACGTCATCTGCAGTAGCCAATCACATCAATTTAACCGCATAAATAATCCTTGTTATTTTATTATTCTTGGGTAATACCCAAGCAACTCGAACCCACCGGCTTGGAAAATAACAACTGCATAGGAAGACCACTTTGCAGCATCCGTCTCACATGGCCATACCAGTTCAACTGAGATCTTTCAATGCAGAGAAGTAGCAGCTCAAAACTTAAAGACTCCCTTATTGTGCTGCTATGCACTCTATCTAGAAGGGTAACATCTGCCACACCTCAAGGAATCTCATTTTGGCCGCTTGTACCCATGATCCCACTCTTTCGGTCACTACCCAAGACTCATGACCATAGGTGAGAATGGGGACAAAGATAGATTTGAAAACGGAGAGCTTGGCTTTGTTTCCCAGCTCACGTTTTATAACCACGGATCGCCACAGTTCACGTCTGACACAGCTTGCTGCACCGATCCGAGCATCCAATTGTTTATCCTGCCGTTCTTTACTCTTGAATGCAATCCCGAGATACTTGAACTTCTCCATCTGTCTCAATGGAGCTCTCCTTTCAAGTAGGCTGTCTTGAAAGGACCAGAACCTCAGTCTTACCTTTGTAATCCCGTCAAAGTTTATGTGGTCCTGAAATTTTTTCCATAAAGGCGGTAATCCCCTATATGCCTACTTAAGCATTTCTGGGAACCAAAAGACTTTTTATGTTCAAGAACATTGGTTGGTAATATATTTTACCACTTATCCTCTCTTCTACATCGAAACATTGTGACATATTATTATATGCCACTACATGTTTGTATAATTTATCCAAACATGTGTTGTTTTCATAATTATTAAATAGGCGGCATGGAGGATTATTTTCCTACAACTAAAAATGTTTTCATTTTGCAATGGATATTTTATTATCAGTGTTATTTATTCTGTTGGATTTAATGTAGTGGAATTCTACGTTGGTCGGTCGGTATTTTAGGCCTCGTTCCTAGCCCTTTGTCTTTGTTAGTTTTGGCGGGAAATATTTTACTGATAAGGGGGGTAGTCGATTAGTCATCGGATTAGGGAAACGGGTGTGGGAGCGAGTGCACGAAATGCCGATTGGCTAAGTTATATTTTCTTTGTATTTTTTTATTCTTTCTGCGGGACGGTTGCAAAAACGTTTTTTGAAAAAAGAGATATAGATACAGAAGGAGAATCGACAGTGCTGGTGACAAGAAGTCTCGGAACCGAACGAACGTTGGAGGCCATGGTGGCTCCGTAGCACGAGGTAGCGGTTAGCGTTCGGCTCCGCGTCGGGCAGCCGAGTCTCGGCTCGCCTCGGCGTGGAGGCTGGACAGGTGCGATGTCGACGGAAGGCGTGCGACGGCTACGTGCGGAGAACAGAGCGACCACGAGGCAGCAGAGTCCGTGAGGCACCGAGCGACGGCGGAGATGGCATCTGCAGCTCCCGAGGCCGTAAGTGGGAACCACCGACTGTCCAC
>JAHWFO010093001.1:626758-656569 GCA_023313115.1 Rhysida immarginata | reverse complement strand
TACTGTAATGTATATTATGCGCTAATTTCGTTTGATTTTCATCAGGACGGAATGCAACTGCATCACTATAAAGCAGTATCAGTTTTCTGAAATCGTTGTTGTCATGCTGTTTGGAAAAAAAAACGGTAGTTAGGCCGCAACGGTAGTTAGGCCGCACAGGCATTTTTTACAACTTTTTTATTAGATAAGCCGCGGCATTACTACCGTAAATTACGGTAATTAAAAACACATCAGATTTGAATGAAATAACTTTTTTTAGTAATCAAGCTAACTTTTTGTGCTTTTCTTTTTTTTTTTTTTTTTTGAACTGGTCTTTGAAGATATTTCCTTATTGAATTGTCCTATGAAAAGAAAATCTGCTTGTCACAAAAAATGAATGAAGCTTTTATTTGTTGGGAGAATAATCCAACTTATATCCAGTTGCAAAAAAAATTGGAAATTTGCTACCTAAACATCGTGGAATGTATTTCTTATGACTGAAGAATATGCTTATCTATAATATTAAGCCATGTGCAGCGAAGGAAACACTGATTGCACTGCAAACGCGTGACTAAATTTTGAAATAAACTCGCCTTTTTCAGAGTAGGAAAAGTTTGAAATAGATTCTGCCTTACTGAATCTTCTCATTGTCCTTGAGGAGAAAGTACATATACTAGTTTGGTGTGGTCAGTTGAAAATTCAAATTCTTAAGATATTAGTGTTAGGGGTTCAATGAAGAAATTGGAATTTCTAATTTTTTTATTAAGAGATTTATTTTTAGATGAACATGTATTCACAATGAATAGCTCTCTAGAAATATTTCAGATTCAAGGCACTGATGAAAATAAGACATGAAAATTTACAAATCCCTCATATGATAAGAGAAAAAGTAAAATTATATTAGGTTAACCCGGCGTCACTCGCGCGAGCGGTGTTTACACCGCACTTTTTGATTTTTTTGATATAGCTCATCATACAGAGGCGCTACCTTGTGATGACTTCCATGTATTTCAAGTACAACTTATTGGCAACAGATAGCGCCGGTGTTGATCTCATTCATTTTATCGAAAGTGAAGATTAAAGCTATGTTTTCTACGCATGGTCTCACTTTGCGGTGCAAACACCGCTGCGCGAGCAGTCATGTAGGTAAATCTTTGACAATAAACATGATTTCTTAAAAATCACTTTAAAATCACTTAATTTTATTATTTTCTTCTAATTTGTAAATGTGGTCATAAATTGCAATATCTTGAGTTATCAAATAAAATTGCACTGAGTTCTTTTTTATCAAATAAAACCACTTTTAAAAAGTGCGGTGTAAACACCGCAGCGCGAGTAGTGCTGTTATAAAATTTGGCGCGAGTGACGCATTCTCTGCGATGATGAATCAGTAATGATGATTTATGATGATGAATGAAGAATTTTGGAATAAAGAAATTTATAAAAGTATAATAAATAATATTATATGTTATTTTATCTCACTAAGTTCTTTTTTTTATCAAATAAAATCACTTTTAAAAAGTGCGGTGTAAACACCGCAGCGCGAGTAGTGCTGTTATAAAATTTGGCGCGAGTGACGCCGGGTTAAGAACTGTCTGCACCTAGCCAGAATCCGAAAATTCTCCAACAAACAGAACAAAAACATTTTTTAATAATATTTTGGAGCCCCTTCCCCTACTTGACACCAATTCATAACAGCCGATAAACTGAGAAGATGGGGCAAAAAAAAAAAAAAAAAAAATGAATATCATGCTCCAGGAGCCATTTACCCTTGCTATGCCACTGCAGGCCAGTTATACAGGGTGTAACAAAAAGGCATGGTCAAACTTTCAGGAAACATTCTTCACAAGTACAGGAAGAAGACACGTTATATAGACATGGGTCCGGAAATGCTTATTTTCTTGTTAGAACTCATTTTCTAAAACTCTTTATTAATAACATTACTCATGGGAAGCACACAGGAACACAACGTAATAATATACCACATGAAACGCTTTCTTACATGAAATGTACAAAACGCCTTCCATTAGCATGAATTCGTGCATCATGTGGTATACTGGTATATTCTGTTCCTGTGTGTTTCCCATGAGTAATGTAATTAATGAGGAATTGCAGAAAATGAGTTCTACAGTAACATGGAAATAAAGCATTTCCAGACCTATTTCCATATAACATATTTTCTTCCTCTACATGTGGGAAATGTTTCCAGAAAGTTGGCCATACCTTTTGGTTACACCATGTATATATAGTTTAGGATATACACATGAACCGCAAGCTACTGAAAAATCATTTTAGAGTGAAGTATATAATTGCAGCCCAGCAGGAACACGGATGCCGATATGGCTGTGGCCAGTGTCTTTTGTTTTTTTCTTTTTGGCAGGGTACAGTCGCATACGCTGGGGTTTTGATTGTTTGACATTTTCTGTTTTGAAATTTTTTCTTTATTGCTGCATATAGGGGATGGGGCTTAATTTGCATATTCGTGCGTTTTTATTTTAAGGGTATACCTGAACCCACTGTTCCGAGCTCCATCGCTTATCCCTTGTTGTGGACATGTATTTTGATCTGATTTTGTGTTTCATAAGTCTTGTTGTACGATAATTTGTGTGTTAAAAAGATCGTAGTCGTTTGTTGACAACGTCGATTGTTAGGTTTTTAAAATTGGGAATGTCTGTTTAAAATCCATTGTTGTTGCATCGTCTTCAAGGAGCGGTGACGATGCATTAAAAAAAAAAAAAGAATAGAGTGAGATTGGCTCTGTTCCGTTGTCCGCCGTCATTGGAGAGAGATGATCGGCTGAACGACAGAGAAGTTTGTTCGAGCTATTCTGTCATGCCTTGTGATAATAAAAACACAAGTAGAGAGTCTTTTGATGTTTCCTGGAATCTAGGGCGATTAATCAGCTTATCTGCATAGTATTTAACGACAGTTCGTCAAAAAGCTGGGCCCGTTGAAATGATCTGTTGCACGTCGATGTGTTCGATTTCGATACACGAGATCGTCGTCATTATAGCTCCGAACTGGCGCCTAGTCGCTTCAAAGATATGAATCCATCGCAAATTAGATGACAACTTTGGTGAGACCATTCCTTGTTTTTTATAACTGTGTTTGTTGTGTTTTTCTACCGATGACCCCATCCAAGCAGTAAATAGCATAAAGATTGTTCTACCGATTATCTGTTGTGCATCGAGCATAAACTGTGTCAGGATATATATCCGATTCCATGCATCGTTCCGGCACATCGCTGATTTTAGTTAACATGGTCTGCTCTCTCAATGAACTGTAACTTACGGTGCAGACTGTATTTATTGAGTGTGCCATCACTCTGATGAGCGTTTTGATCCGCTGATACTAGTTAAAGTGTTTCTAGCAATCATTGGCTTATGCCTGCATTTGTGTGAGGCTGTGTGTGCTATAATTGGTGTAGAAGGTGCAATGGCCAGCCTGTTACGGTGTCTTGAAAATGAACGCTGCGGTGAAGGGGGTAGGGATACAAGTGTGTTGTTGTGCATTGACAGCACGGGGCGCTTTTTGCTCAAGGGGTTACAGCTTTCCTCCCCGTTCCAACCTGCTAAGTTCTGTTGCAGCCAGGGTTTTGAAAATTTAAAAGGAGGGCGCAACGCGTTTCCTTTCACTCGTGTCAGTTTATCGTAACATCATGCAACGCGAGTTGCTGGGTTGTATGATTCTGTGTGCAGGTTCAGGCTGGTGACGACTTTTGCCACCAGTACTTGCAGCTAGCAGAAGCTCATGCTTCCCGTGCCCAGGTGGGACTACTGAGAACGGAAAGTTAATTGTAAATTAATATATAATCATAATGGGAATTGAGTTGGTATATGCTGCCAACAGGGGTGGTTAAAGAAAGGGAAGATTCGACGGTAATAGGATAATTGCCCCGGGGTCCTTTGGGATTTTGTGTACTTTTCAGCTGTTCTGATATACTTTGGGTAGTTTTATTCTCTTTCACATTTCTTGTTCTTATAAATGTGTACTCTAAAGAATAATTATAATAAATATTTTGTTCTTGAATTTAACTATAATATCACCCCCTTGCTTTGATTTCAAACCATCCAGCGAGTCTAACAACCACGTGCGTGGGAGTGCACATTGTGATCAGAACACGGGTGAGGTGGTAGAGCTGTTGAAGTTCTGGATATTGTCCAACAGGATCTGGGCGTCTCCAAGAGATGGCTCTCTCATGACTCCGAAAAAAGTCATGTGATTGTGTCGTGAATATTCAACGGAAATGATTTCCACCTCTACTACATTCATCGCCACCAGGCACTTGAAGGGGTGATTCAGAGGAGACTGGAGTTTTGTCAGTGATTTAGAAACTAGCCACAAAGTTTCCATTTATCGGTATTGTAGATGAAGCCACATTTAAAAGCAACGGGGAGAGAAACATGTATAACACACATAACTGGGCCCAGAAAAATTCTCATAGCGTTGTGAGGTAGACAACCAACATATGTAGTGTGTGGATGCGTATTGTGGCATTATCAGAGGCCACATTATAGGCCCATATTTCTTCCAGGGTAACCTGAATCAGGTAGTCTAAGTTGACTTTCTGCTAAACATGCTGCCTGAACATTTTGAAGATCTGCTCTTAGTGACAAGGGTTGGCATACAGTGTGTCTCAAAAGTTTAGGTAAACTGTTCTTTTTGAAATTTTGACTAAGAAATGAAACACAAAATTGTTTAGAATATTAATTTACTTTTCTTGAAGGTTGAACTACATCTATGGAAAATATCATTGTTTTATGATAAATATTATATTGTTTAAATAATAAAATAAAATTAAAAAAACCCTGTCTCAAAAGTTTAGGTAATTTTAGTTTTGATCACAATTTGTATCCCAATATGGAAGAAAGCAATTTAACACTGTATTTGTTTTCTTTGAGCTTGGATAACTTCAAATACACAATTGGGCATTGTTGTAATAAGTTGTTAAAGAAGTTGTGGCTTCAAACTGTACCAGCAATCTTCAAATGCAATTTTCAACTCCTCCACAAAAGAATATTCCTTGCGATTGGAATACACTCTTCTGCTCATGATCCCCCACAGGTTTTCAATAGGGTTTAGGTCAGGACTTCTTGCTGGCCACTTCATAACTTGAATATTGTTTACCTTCAACCAAACTGCAGTGGATTTGTATGAATGAATATCTGCATTGTCCTGTTGGAAAACAAATTCCGGACGGCCGATGATGTTGGCAACAGGAAGGAGGTGATAGGTTAGGCAAGGTGTCCTGATAGTCTTCTGAACTTTGACGGCCTGAAATAACCACCAACTTGTGGTTCCATTATAGCCAAATGCACCCCAAACCATAATATTTTCTCCTCCTTGTTGGCAATTGAAGAAGGTCATGCCAATAGCTTGCCCAACCATTTGGCCCATCTAAGTTCCATTTTTTTCCATCGCTGAATAATGGTCTGATCCTCTAAACCGTCCAACTCATGTGCTAACATGCCCATTCCAACTGTTCATGTGTGGTGATGCGCCGACAGTTCTTCCGAAGAAGAATGCCGACTTAAATTAAGATAAGGGTGAGACTCATGATATGCATTAAGAAGCTTTATTTACAAGATAGATAATAAATAAGGTAATTACCAAAAGAACACTAATAAACAAATTAGCCAATATCAGACTCTCAATTGAATCAATACAAGATCAAAATTAGGGATAATTTAATGTGTGACTGGGTCAGTGTGTGTTTGTTGTTTCTGTATTTGTTTGGTTGTTGTTGGTTTTTTTTCAAGTCATTTTGGAGGCTCTTCGCTCTTGTTTATAGTGGTTTGTGTTGTTCTGCTATTGTAGTTTAATTGTGTGGAAGCGCAATTGAGGGTGTGTGTGTCCTGTGAGGTTCATCGGTATGTTTCGTGGTGAATGAATGATGTTCATTTGTTTGAAGTGTTGTGTAATTTTATTCAATAGTATTCGATATAGTGTTAATAATGGGGAAGCTGCAACAATTGCGTGAGATTCAGATCGTATCTACGTGTTGTTACTGCAGCTTTTCTGAAAAATCCGTTTTTAATAATGAGAAGCAATGAACATCAGCTTTGTTAGAAGAGAGCGCTAGATCGTGTTCGGCAGAGAAGCCGCCCGGTTGATAAAATTTGCGTCTGTTCGACTGACGTTTTACGATGAAAAATAAAAACAAATCCGATAGAACCAGCGACAAATTGGTTGTTCTGACCAATTGAAAGGGGTTTTTTCACCCGGATTTGCATGGGGAATTATGAATTATGACTTCGATGTTTGCTTCTGACATTATGAGATCATGGAACGCAGGCCGGTGTTTCCTCTTGTAAGAACATCAGCCCCCGACCAAGATAAGAAAACCTCATTGGAGTCTCTTACATTCAGTGAGATCATTCCTATGTACTTTTAGATTTTACGCGACCAAGTTTAATGTGCGACAAGAACAATTAGTTTGTTCACTGAATTAACGTCCTCCTCATCCCGTGGAACTATGATCTTAGGTGAAAGGGTGATTTATGACAATACGCAGTTACGTGATTTGTGGCTTGTACACCCTTGCCGACTTGAGATGCACTGATTTATGTTGTTTGCATTTGTCTAAGTAACAATTGCTGTGCTTCTGATGGGAACAAAGTATTGTAATTAATTCATGGTGTAATTTGCTAATGAGGCTTTAAAAATGCTACCCAGCTAAGCGCTTGGGATATTGTAAAGGTGAAGTGCGGTACATGAGATTTGTTGAGGTGCTGTGGGCAGTTTTTGTACTTATGGTCCGAGCAGTGCGGTTAATCTCAATAGTTAAGCATTACGCCCGAGTAGGGTAAGAGGGCACACCACCGGATGAGTTGGATAGGTTTCAGTTACTAATTTGCTAAAGACGGGGTTACAGCTCTCCTCCCCTCTCCTTCCGAGGAGCCTCAGTAATTGGCACAGACCAAAGGCAGGAGTGTAAAAAAAGGAGGGCATGGTGCCTTCTGGTGTTGCTCTCTCACCAAGGAGGGGGTGTTCATGTTGAATAGCCATTCTGCTTAACCAGAAATAATGATAGGCAGGCACCTGTCCCGGGGCCCAAGTCTCATGTGCTAGCGATCACACTCTAGTGTTTGAGTCAGATTAGTTGTGCCACAAAATTGGCCTTTTCCGGCTATTGGTGGAGTTAGAGCATATTGATAAGCTCAGTACAAATTATTAATCTTTGTTAATTAAATATTATTGTGACTATTCATTTTGTTTTGGGGCCCCCTGTTAATTATTGTACACACTTTTTGTATTAAGCTATGTGTATTAAAATTATTTGTCTTAAACGTACACCATGCCGGTTCTTTGGCCAAGTGTCACTGCCCCGGCGAGTCTAAACAATCTGCCCCTACCGCACATAGGTGTTAGTTTTGAGTAGGGTCCCATTACTGGTCCCCCATCCACGCGTGCAAGGGCTCATTTGGTGCCTGAACAGGGACAAGTCATTTAAAACGTTCACCAGGTCCGTGTATCAGACTCTAGAATTAAGTATTGTGGTGTAGCTCAAAATCCCCGTGATTCTTAGTGATGCTCTTTTCGTTGTGCACGTCAGCTCGCCTATGCAGCCCGATTCCTGCAAAGTGTTTTATATGGAGAAGAAAAATTTGTTTTCTAGAATTAAGTGAAATTGAATAAGGTGGTTCAGACAGGTAGCGGGCCTGTGGGCTCCCGACTTAGAAGCCACTGCTAATTGATAGATGACAAGAAGTGGGACTTTGTGACTTCTTGTTTTCCTTAGTGGGAATTGGTGCACACAATTTAACGTGGAAATGTCTAATCTTAGGAAAAGCTGCTCGTGACTCCAGAGGGATTGGAATATTGTGTAACACACCAAGGTGGGGTTACAGTGCTCCTCCCCTCAGTCAGAAATAAAAGGGGCATATCGCGCTGTTTGAGCGTGTGATTCTAAAAGAATATTTTGTGCAGGAGTTACCAACGCTTCCCTCCTCTGTTAGGGGTGTTATCCACCCATTCCAGACCTGTACCGTGGGGTCACTATCTTAGTCCCTACATAGCTCTTGGGCACGGGACACAGGCTATAAATGATGTACCTGTGGTGAACAAAGCATATATGAAATTTAGTTATTTTTAAAGTAGCCACATAAGAGGTGACTAATAAGTAGAATTTAGAGGGGCCCCTCAAAATACGACCAGGGAATAGGAAAAACGGGAAGCGAAGTTGATAACTAATTCAATGCTAAATTTGTGAAATAAAAACAGCGCCAAAGCGGAAGAACGTTTGAACTGGTGAACTAATCGGCTGTTCCTTTTTCTTCCCTCCCATTCAAACCACTTCCCCCTTCGATAATACTGGATAAAGAAAAGACGCGAAGAAAGAAACATGGAAGGTGGGAGGAAAAAATATTCACAAGTGGTGAACTTGTGAATATCTTTTCCTCCCACTTTCCATGCTTCTTTCTTTGTGTCTTTTCTCTATCCTAGTATAATCGAAGAAGTTGAATTTCAATAGCTAATTTTTTTTTACAGTTTTGTAATTAAATTTCGGTTTTAACTATTAGGCAATCATAACCGTATGTAATACTATAAATCAATTTGTTAAAATTAATGCATTTAAAGCTAAGTTGACAAGTTCTTAAAAAATGAACATTAAACACATAAATAATCGCATAATTAACAACTCATATGCGCTGGAAGTAACATGTACTTAATAATATTAAAAAAAAATTGACAGATATTGAGCTTTTATGGTTTTTATTTATGATTTTTAACACATACTAAAAGAATGTTATACATATTCTCTTGCCAACAGGGATTACATGGATAATCTTGAATCTCCTCAGATTATCGCCAATAAATACAAAAAATGAATTGTATAGTGGATCAATAATGTGAGTTTGTATTTTAGAGTGACTGGTTGTGTAGTTTTTTGTTTACTTTTTTTTATTTATTATTTGCTGTGTTGTCTGTAGTTGTGAACTTACAGTGTTGTGGAGTGTTTCGTTGTGAATTGTGTAGGAGTGAGGTTATTTGCAGAGAATTGCCCCAGGATTGCGGAATCGGAAACAAAAAACTAAAAAACCAGGGAATCTCCTTCTACTATCAGAATGTGAACGGCCTTAGATCTAAACTTCTGGACCTCTCTAATAATATTCACTCACATTCTTTTGACGTCATCTGCTTCACAGAGACAAACCTGTTACCTGATATAAGCAACGCTGAACTTGGCTTGACCTCCTACAATGTCTACTGTTACGACAGGAACCGATCAACTAGTGGAAAAACCTCAGGTGGCGGCGTGCTCATTGCCATTAATAAAAGTGGAACATCTCTTTGTAATTCTTTACCTGGACAACTCTTCCTACGTTATATGCTACTTATATTCCCCCCTGTTCTCCGCCTTCCATTTATAAAGTACATTTGAATGAGATCGAGAGAGTTGCTTCTTTTTACCCTACATCCGAGATTTGTGTCTTAGGTGACTACAACTTACGTGAACTAACTCCATTTTGGCTGTCCAATAGTGAACTTCTCGACAGGAATTCAATGTCCTTGCAAGGTAACATGCTAATAGATATGTTATACTTCTTAAACCTAACTCAATACAATCACTCAGTAAATAGTAATGACATAATATTGGACCGTATTCTATCTACCTCTTTTGTTGAAACTTCAATCACAGCTGATCCTGTTTTATTACCAGATTTTCACCATCCCCCCTTATATGGAGTTATTCATGCCAGGCACTCATGTCCATGTATTCAATATGATTTCTACTCCTTTGATTTTAAAAATGCAGACTACGATTATTTTAATACAGTTTTAAGCAATATTGACTGGTGTGTTCTTGATCAGCTGGACTTGCAAACAGCCGTTGATCACTTCTACGGGCTGCTATATTCTATAATTAATGAACTTGTTCCCAGAAAGAGAATCTGTAACGTGATTAACACTTTTCCGAGATGGTTCACACCAGAATTAAGGAAATTAACCTGTGAGAAGAAGGATGCTCATCGTAAATACAAATCTTCCCATCTAATAAAAGACTATCTAAGCTTCTCTGATCTTAGATCCAAATGTAAAGCTCTTACTAAAATTTGTTACAACCAGTACATTTCATCAGTGGAAACGTCCATTGTAAGAAATGTCAGGTCTTTTTGGGGCTACATCAAAGCTAAGAAATCTGATAATGACTTACCCTCATCCATGTTTTACAACAGTGCTATTGAGAACAATCCATTGGGCATTTCTAATCTTTTCCAACAATATTTTTCGAGTACTTTTGCAAATACTAATTTAAATTCTTATTTAAAGCATATCACCTATGACAGACATGTTGATCTGTCTAGTGTTCAAATATCAGCAGCACAAATTTAAGAAAAACTTAAAACTGTAAAAACTAATAAAAGCCCTGGTCTTGATGGTATACATCCTCTGTTTACACGTTCCTGTGGATCTAGCCTCTGCCTTCCACTCCCAATCATCTTCAATAAGTCTCTGTCTTCTGGTGCCTTTCCGTCCATCTGGAAATCAAGCTTTGTTACCCCTATTTTTAAATCTGGTAATAAGAATGATATCACCAACTATTGGCCTATAGTTATCCAATCAGTTTTCCCCAAAATCTGAATTCCTTGTACTGAAATCTATACAGGGGAAATTTAGGAATATCGTTATCTACCAACAACATGTATTCAGTAAAGGTAGATCCACCATTACAAATCTTATGACGTTTGAAAAGTTTATCCTTGACAGCTTCAGGCCGACACAATTTACACGGATTTAGCCAAAGCATTTGATCAGGTAGACCACGATATATTATGTCACAAACTAAAGGCACTTGGAATCACAGACCTGTTTCTGTCTTGGATTTCTAATTTTTTATCTTCCAGGCTTCTTTATGTTAGAGTGAAACATTCTATCTCTGAAGCAATTAAAGTAACAAGTGGGGTTCCCCAGGGTTCCCACCTAGGTCCATTGCTCTTCGTACTATATATCAATGATGTCAGTATGTATCTGAAGGACGCACAGTTCCTTCTTTTTGCCGACGACCTTAAGCTATACTGCTCAATCAAGAACCTCAATGACTGCCATCGTCTACAGAATTCACTTGATTCACTTGTCTTGTAGTGCTCAGATAACAACATGAAGTTGAACATTGAAAAGTGTAAGGTTGTCTTGTTCTCCAGGAAGAAACATCCTGTGACCTTCACATACAACATTAAAAACAAACCCTTGCACTCTGTAGAACCTATCAATGACCTTGGTGTCATCTTTGATTCCAGAATGTCCTTCGTGTATCATATTGACTCTATTTCTAAAAAAGCCAACAAAATGCTTGGCTTTATTAATAGACATACCAAATCCTTTACATCTATTTTGGCCTTAAAGACCCTATACTGCTCCCTAGTCTGTTCTAATTTGAAGTATGCATCCATTGTCTGGTCCCCACATTTCTCAAAATATATTGATATCATCGAGAGTACCCAAAATCGTTTTCTTGTATATCATTCATAGAAAATTGTGCCATTCTCCTACCTTTCCTAACTATGACAAACTCCGTAATCTGATGGGGCTTGAAACCCTAAAAATCCGTAGAGTTCGTACTGATCTTTTGTTTATTTATGACTTAGGTAACTCAAATCTTGACTCTCAGCCACTACCTGAATTAATTCCCTTTAGAGTACCAGTTTACAGTACCAGATCAAATATGCTTTTCCATATTGAGAAGTCATCCTCATCCAGCAATTATATTCATAACGCTCCCTTCAAACGGGCTTTACGTAGTGTTAATGACCTTCTTACTTCGTTCGACCTCTTCCACGACAAAAGGAACAAATTGAAGTGTATTAACATTACATTATAACTGATTTTTATTTTTTTCCCTATTGCACTATAACTGAGTTGTCTCATTTTTCCCTATATGTTCGCTGTTTTTATACTCTCTGGCCATTTTTTATTTTATTTGCACTCATTATGTATCCAGTTCTTGAAATAATTATTTTTATATATTGTACCCTTCCTCATGTTTTATGATTTTAGAGTACTGCCTTAATTTGTGTATTTTATCGAAATTTTATTTTCTTTGTCATTATTATCCATTGAATTTTACTTGTTGTGTTAATCATCTTTTGATATTACGTTGTACCTGTCAGATTTTACTTATTTCATCCTTTTTTATGTTATTGATAATATCATTGTTACTGTTTATATTTATCATGTAAAAGGGGTATTCCTGTATAATTTGAATAAATTAATAAATGAATAAATGAGACAACTGCGTATGGGTGTTGTTGTTCTTTTGTTCTTTGTAATGGTGTGCAGTGCCAAGAAATTGTTACTATTTAATATAAGTAAAATGTATTTTGTATTTTTAAGTTTTCCTGTGTTTAAAATGATGATTGTTGTCTGGAAGCTGAAACAATCATCGTTTTATGATCTTGAAGGGCTTTGTTGATGGAGTTTTTCGGAGAACTCGACCGTCAACAGAGCTCTTCGGGCGACTGTCTTTGTTAGGAGAGCGTCGCAGAAATTTGCGCAGTGAAGCCTGCATCGTTGTTGCATTCGTCCTACCCTCCCCCCCCTCCCTTGGTTCTTAGGATGGTGCTTACCTGTTGGTGATGGCTCAGTTCATGGGCTCATGTGCCAGTCTTGGTCTGGAATTATTGTAAAGCCAAGTATAGTTTACTAATATGCAGATGTTTTGTTATGTTAAAGTCGTTATATGCTTTAGTGTTTTTGAAGTTTATTAGCGTTGGGGCCCCAAAGTTTCTATTTATTCATATATCTTTTGTCAATTCTTAAAATTTTCATGGAGAATAAATGTATATTCTTTTGGAAACGCTCGCCTGCTCCTTGATCTAAGAAACACCTCCCCGTGCAAGTCCAAACAACCCACACCTGTCATACGTGGGTGTGCATTGTTGTTGGAGGTTCCTTTTGGCACTCCCCCCCCCACCCACATGCCAGGGCACAAAATAAATTGGCAGTTATTGAAATGTTTAAAAACTCACCAGCCATGCCATTAAGGATTACAATCAACATTATAAAGAAAAACTTAAAAACAAAAATATAAAGGAGAAATATATTTCTTAATTTCGTAATGGAACGAAGCAAAACATTAAAAAACAATAACAACAATATAGCTAAACATTGTATATTAAATAACTACAATCCAAATAGGCAAAAAATAAAAATTATAACAGTAGCAAAATATCAAAAAATGATAGAAAAACTACAAAAAAGTGAATTGAAATAATCAAAACATTTCCAGTGATCATGTTAGATATGGCTTAATATTTGTAATTTCGTTGTCTTATAACATTTATCAGCACTGTGAATTTCAGAATTTTAAAATCGAACAGCCCAGAAAATTCTAATTTTTAAATAAGTATACAACAGCTTTTCCATTGATGATTCTTCACACATATCAAGTTCAGAGGTATCAATTGTCTCTTAAGGCAGTTTTCATATTTTTACTGACAGCAGGCTGATAACAAAAAATTGGAAATTTTTCATTAAATGCCATTTACTGAAAATGTTAAAAATAATTTAGTTAATATTGATACTATTCGAATGCACAACTTTCTGTAATGAAGTTAACAATTATTGCCGAATTTCTACCTTTGATTCCCTGAATACATGAAGCTCAATATTATGAAGAACAAGCCCATTTTTAAATCTTTCATTTTCAAACATTGACCACAAATACCGCAACTGAAACTTTATTAAGGTTTTAGTTTCGAATTGCTAGTTCACCAGTCCGAACACAAGGATCGCTAGTTATTTCCGCATTTCAAAAAAAGTGCCCTGTTCCCTCATACGACCTACTCTGCCATACGTTACGTTATGTTTTGCTGTAACCTGTTGTCGAATTGCTAATAAATGAGTGTGAGTTATCAATTTGTCACTGTGTCAGTTCCTCCTTTTACAATTTATCCGGGTCTTAAACTCCTGACAGGCATTCACCCATCATTATTGATTAGTGCTTGCTATTTAAACAACAAGGATATTGGGTGACCCATCACAGTTTAAAATAAAATGAACGGCACCGAAGATGACATTTTATGGGAGGAAGAAGAGGAAGAAAGTGAATAACAAAATTACATTTTTAGTTTATGGTATTTAGTTTTGTAAGTAAATTCTGTTTTGAAATGTATTTGGAATGTATCACTTGATTACATTTATTCTGTATTCATTGGCATAGCCATGTCTATTCACTGAAAAGAAAAAAAAGTGATCTGGATTTAAATAATCTTCAGGACAGTGAAAAAAAAAATAAATAAAAGTTGGTTTAAATTTGAGAATGTCTTTTTCCGATGATAATGATCATTTTATTTATTATTTTATTTGATGAACACAAGAATGAAATAAAAAAATGTAATGAAATAATCAATTATATCTACATAAAAAAAAACAAACAACAACATGAAATTGATTGGGAAAATACAAAAATTTTAGGAACTGAAGAACATTGGCAAAAAAGATTAATTAAAGAAAGTTACTATATTACCAAATCAAAAAATTGACTAGCCCATCAATCATATAAATTAGATAAAAAATGGGAAATATTGTAATAAAAAAATTGTAAATATACCTTTAATCAATTAAAAATAACTTTGTACAAAAAGTCTTTGATTATAACAACTTAAAATTTCAAACTAAAGATGTAAACAATCAATTGATGTAATAATACCTCTCAACAATGTATCCATTTAAACTTATATTCTTAATCTTTACTGAGAGAAGAAATCAGTTACACTTTCAAAAAATTTTTAACCTGAAGAAGGTCTTTGTAAATAAAATGACCGAAAGGCCTCGTATTATTTATTACCTATGTTATTTTGTGATGTCTTTTTTACTATTCTCTTGTGTACTATTTATTCATTTAAACATGATGAAATTACTGTCGAAATACCTGGTACAGGCTCTAGCTGGGTAAACATGTTAAAACTGCTCCAAGCAAAATGATTTGAAAGCTTTTGCACAAAGAATTAATAATAATTGATATTATAAACTGGAGATAAGCCTACCAAGCATCAGGTAAAGATTTTTCAATAGAAAAATGGAAGGAAAAATCTTTTGCACAATGATTCTACAAAAAATTACTTTTGAGATATTTTACAGCCCCTCCCCCTCCTTCAATCACAAAAAAATGAAGAAAAAAGACAACAAAAATGTGTCTTCCACAATTTATTTCTTGATGTGTTTCTATGCTTTCAATCGTAATATAAAAAATATATTATGGAAGATATTTTTTTTCTTCATTTGAGATTTTTTGCGAACATTTTGGTGCAAAATTTAAACTTGAAACATTTATTTTTTACAAAATTAAACAAAAATTTTTTAAACTAGTTTCTAAAAATCGTAACCCTGAAAAAATTCCTATTTGTAGATAATTAATATAGTAGATTTCAGAATTTTTACATGAACTTGCAAATGCTGCAACAAATAGGAAACAAATTAAAAATCATTTTTACCTTTTAAATGGCATGTTTTATAACTTTAGTTAAGGCATTGAATAATGAACCTAAAAGGTTCGAAATACGTATATGCTTAATTAAAATTCTTTTTTGTGAACAAGAGGTTTTCCTTGTTATTATGTCGCTTTCCACAGTTATTGAACGTTTTTCAACTTTAGTTGATAAAATGATGTTGAAAGTAACATAGTATAAATGTTTTCATGATTATTGAAATCTGTGTCTCGGCGTGAATCACAACAGGTTTTAGATTTTTGAAATCTTGACTTCAGATTCTTTAAGATCATCAAAAAGTAGAAAATGAATGTCTGAAAGAGTCATTCTTTGTCTTCATCGATAAAACTGAGTTCAAATTTTTAAAAGTTCATGATCTTTAGATTTTTAACTCTATTCTGATGATCTCGGAAATAGAAGGTTGGTCTGTTCGAAAAAATGTGCACAGCATGTTATGAATGTTGAAGAAATGAATGAGGTATGCAAGAATCGTGTGTTATGGAGAAAGATTGTGAAGAGTGTCTAGTGACTGACGTGTAAGGTATCAATTCACTGCCCCCCTATCTGGGAATAGAGTGATAGAATTGACTGATTAATTGATGGATTGTTTAAAGATAAATTTTTAATCGACTAATCTCCTTCCATTTAAAGCAAGAACAATAACAAAGTTTCTTCTTACTGGTTCTTTTCCATCCATTGCATCCATCCATGATTTTCTGTCATCTTCACTCAAGGCTTGGAAAGTAAGTACACCAATTCTAAGGAGGGGAAAAACAGGAAACATAAATAACTCAAGAAACGAACACTTATTGTACTTTATAACTTATAATTCCTCATTTAGAAACTTTATTTAATGAAAGCAACTGACTTAGAAGCAATGTATAATCCCTTACATCACTACAGGTTGTAGTAGCAGAGATAGTTAACATCAAACTGATTGCTAAGAAGATTTAGACGCTGAAATACATGTACAAGACAGGATTTCACTCTTCTTATAAAATTTTTTTCTTGCTATTCACTTTCATGGTTTTGATCGTACCATGATTTTGTACAGTTTTTTTATTATTTACTCTTTTTTTAACATTCTAACTATTCTTCAAGAGATAACCAATCAGCCAATTTTATTTTACTGTGAGCTCATTGAATATCATATTTATTTCTAACTGATCCAACCGAACCATTTATTACTATGACGTTCCAAACACAAAACTCATCTGAACATTTATTAGAAAGCTGAATGGAGACACGTGTATCTCTTTGTCTCCTCGAAAAAAACTGGCCTATCTGTATCATGCTATAATACTCAATTCCTGCTCAGTGTTAATAATTCTTGTAAATGACTGTGGTTTTTTTTATGTTTTACTTTCGTGAGTGCAATGTCGCTCTCTGTACCTTCCTTCCTCGTGATTTAACTATTGTGCATGTGCTTGTCTTGATCTCTAGGTGCTTCGGTTGGAATATATAACGTTCCCAAAATTGTGAGCGGTCACAGAGACTGCACATGGTAGGTTATGTTACTTTTTATTCTTGTGAAGATCACCTGTTTTTTATTGAAAGTGAATTTTCATGAAATATATTGCATATATAATTGCGAATATAAGTCGTAGAGATGTCATGAAGCAATTAGCTGAACAATTATCCATCCACATTTGGAACGATGAATGAAAAGCTTTGCATGCATTGCCATTGAAAATTGTAAAAGTTGACCACTTGCGCTTTTTATCAAAATAACCAAAGATTTTGTCAAAACCTACTCAGTTACAATTGTTAATGTCTGAAATTTGTTAATCAGCTCACTTTTTAAATTTCTATTAAGTTTTATTTCCACCATGACCTTAAAAGTACAATTTTCTTTTTTTTTGCACAGATGTTTCATTTTTCTTACATTATGAAGAAAACTTTTTTATCTTGGTTATTTTTTTAATCTTTTATAAAAGATAATAAATGCAAAAACATGCCTATTTCTTATTTTTATCCATATGCCACATACTTAGCTGGAAAATCTTGAAAATGTGTCGGGGGTCACAGAGACCTCACGTGGGTGGTAGTATGTGCGATATTCCACGTGGGAGGCTAAGAATTACGATAATGATTTCTTGCAGCGTGTCTGTTTTCTGATGAGGCTACATTTCAGGTAAGTGTAGTAGTTAATAGGCACAACATGAGAATCTGGGGACCAGATAATCTACATGCCACAAGAGAAGATTAGAGATAGTCTAAAAATCAATGTGGTGTGGATTTATACATGATCAAATGTTTGGCCCGTTTTTCCTTGATGGAACAGCTAAGGGAAATGTGTACCTAAACATATTAATCAACTACAAATCTATGAGATTGTTGTTCTTTGTACAATACTTATAAACAAAATAAAGAAAGGCTTTACCTTAGTACAACATTCTAGGTCGAAAATAACAATTATCTGGTTGCCGGCGACTACCAAAAAATCATTCTGGCAAGCTGATTAATATGATTCATTCCAGCAAACAATCTATTGCTGCTGGTCAGTGACAGATTAACCTCAGGCCTTATTTTGCTGTGCATTTAGAAATAAATATTAACAAAAATCTAAGGTAAATTTATCGCCGGGCCCTTTTGTACTGCAACTGGGCCCCCTTTTCACTCACAGGTTCAAAACAATTATCTTTTTTGTTTGTGTATATTGTGTCACTGCTGCTGTTGTCCGAGAGCATGACCGTTGCTTTCAGTGGCAATGAATCAACAATCCCAACAGAATTTATCGGAAAGTGTTGGTCACCAGTCGGGGAATCATTGCAGAAGTAACGTTTCAAATTGGCAACCCACACGTGAAAATTGACAATTATGAGAAATTATGTTGGGATATGTAGTATTCTAAAAAGTAGTAATGAAAGGTTTAATGATACAACTGTAAAACTAACTGGAAATATTAGATTGGTGCAAAATTAATGGCCGATTGCATTTTGTAAATGTAGGCGAGTCTGTATCAAATTATTTCTTGACTAATACAGCCACCTGACACATTTTAAAGCTGTAGTTCTTCTATTTAAGCTGATGCTAAAAATTTGTTCAAATGCCTTATGTTGTAAAAAATCTGATCAATTTTGAAAATGCTGTCGACACAACCGATGCGTATCATTTTATTGACAAGTTCAAAGTTGGCCATAATCGACGCAACTTGAAATGTCATCAAATCATGGCGTGACGAGACAACTTCTCAATATATAACATGTAGATGATTTGAAAAATTCCTTAGAAGAAAATGATCATGGTCGCAGCCGCCCATCAAAAGTTGACGACAACCAATTGAAGACATTAATCAAAGCCGGCGCACGTAAATGCAACAAGAAGTTGCCGAAGTGCTCAAGGTAAACCATTCTACAGTCGTTCCCCACATGAAGCAAATTAGAAAGGTGAAAAAGCTCAATAAGTGAGTGCCCAAGTTGAACCAAAAGAAGGCTATGGTCACTGTTTGCTGGTCTGCAACCAGATTGATTCATCATAGCCCGGTCATACGTTCAACAAATCGACGATATTTACCAGAAACTTCAATAACAACAACCCAGATTAGTCAATCGGAAAGGTGCCTTCTTGCTTCACAACTACGCTCGGCCACACGATCACCCGGCAGAAGTTAAATGATCTTTGCTACGAAACTCTTGATCATCTAGCACATTCACCTGAACTTTCGCTGACTGACTACCACTTTCAAGCACCTCGACATTTCCTGCATGGGAGATGTCTGAAAACCCACGGCAATACGAAAACCACTTTCAACGAATTCATCGCCTCCAGAAGTCCAAAATTCTACGCCGCTGGAATAAATAGGCTTGTGTCTCATTGTAAAAAGCGTGTTAATTCTGCTGGATGTTATTCCGATTAATAAAATGTGGTTTGAAACGAGTTATTGCATTTTAAAGTATCACTAAACATCTGCCATTAATTTTGAACCAACCAAATAATTCAGAGTTAGGCCAAAGAGGAGAAGATACCACAATTTAGAAATAACTCTATAATGACCTGTACAGATATTTTCCCCAAATGTTGGAAGACAATGCGTGTATAATTGAAAACTTACTCCCAAAATGGCATTAGTTAAATATTTTAGAGACCAATACACAAAACATGACAATCATTGAAACATTAAAAATTTCGGTATATGTGTATTTTAGAGCTCGGGCTTAAGATGTCAGCTTACAGTGTAGCGATCTGGATAACCAACTCTTTAGTGATGGATAACGCGGAATGTGCATAAGAAATTATACTGAAAGTATATGCTGCTAGTGTGTTAATATTTCGTTAAACTTTATATTTATTTTCCGTAAGTATTAATGAATCCTGAATTAGTATGAGCCTTTGTATACTAAAATACACATACACCAAAATTTCTCCTTTTGGGTTAGTGTTTTGATTCTGTTGAGTAGGAACGCAAGAAATATTATATGCTTCTGGATATTCTGCTGTGCCTTCCGGCAGCGTGCAGATTATGAAAGAGGAATGTCAATGATGAAAATAATTAAAAATGACTGGAGCAGCAGATTACATTTTTCTGTGCTTACTGATTTGATGTGAATAATGCTAAAAACCGTGAATTTTACAAATATCTAGGATTTAAACAAGCCAACTAAAATAAACCCATAAAAAGCACACACACTTAGGCTAGAAACAGTTGACGATATCATAAATATTATCCTTCAGCATTATCCTGTTGCTGTTAACATATGGTTTAATATTAGCCTTCGGCACGAAAGGCCCTTTACCATATCTATGTTAAGAAAAAATGAGAAGCCTGAAGCTGACATTGTAGAAAGTGATACTGAAAGTGCTGGTGGCATTATTGAAACAATTTCCAGTGTCTGTGAACCAGATGGTACTCAGACTCTGAATATTGCAAGTGATTATACTTAGATTCATTCTGATAAGTTTGCATTAGATAATAAATAATTATTAATGTAATAGGTATTAAATAAGTAATAAATGAAAATTAAATCGTCTTCAATCATGTGTAAATTTCCATCAGTAAATCGGCCTCGGTGGCTCAGTGGTTGTGTGATCGCCTCTGACGCCCGAGTACGTGGGTTTGACCCTGGCAAAGGACGATAAGGATTTTTTCAGGGGGGGAAATCCTGAGATCACGCACTTCCTTCGGGAAGGGAAGTAAAGCCGTTGGTCCCGTGTAGTCATTTGCCGCTGCACGTTAAAGAACCCTTGCGAAGCAAAATTTGTATCCCCTATAATGCCGTCCTGAAATGACCATGGCAGTTGAAAAGGACGTTAATACCAAGCAAACCAAACCAAACCAACTGTTGTCAGCAGTAGTTTCTGCAACTGTGCATGTCTTCGTGATCATATATGAGTGAAGCTATGCCTATTGGCTAACCTAAATTTCATTCTACACTGCTTTGCAATGAAATTGCCCCACCCACAAGGAGCTACCCGAATGAGCCAAAAGTAGGTATACAGCAAGAGATACATCTGAACACACCTTTATTACGTTATGGAGCCAAGACATGGACTTGTTTGTACAGGGTGTCCAACGGAAAACTTCTTCAGTAGGTTATGACATCACCTCTAGCGGCAATGCATTGTTTCAGCCGCAGGTGTAGGTGATCATACAGGTGGCGAATGTCATTTTGGGATACGTCTGCCCAGGCCTGGTGAACCTGCTGTATTAGTTCATGGAGATTGTGGGGTGATCGTAAACGACGCCCCACCATGTCCCACGTGCTCAACTGGCAATAAGTCTGGGTACCTCGCGAGCCATGGCAGGCAGTTGACATCATGCAGACATGCCATGCTCATGTTTGCCGTGTGCAGTCTGGCGTTATCCGGTAGAAAGACTGCGCCAGGTATGGTGTGCAGAAAGGGCAGTAATACGAGCTGCAGAATCTCTGTGACGTATCGTGCTGCTGTCCGGGTGCCTTGGATGGTGACTAAAGGCGTTCTGGTATTGTAGCCGATGGCACCCCAGATCACGATCATGGGTGTTGGTCCACGATGGCAATAACAGATGCATCTGTCGTCGGTGTCCAAACAAAAGCGGGATTCATCGCTGAAGACCACCGGGCACCATTCCATTCGCCAGCCTACTCGTTCACGACACCATTGCAGTCGTAGTATGCGGTGTTCAGGTGTCAAAGGAAGACACCAATGGACGCCTGGCAGATATTGTAACGGCGTTTAACCTGGAACAGTACCGGGAATAGTGATGTTGCCGTGCAGTTGCCGCAGAGTGATGGTTCTGTCCGCTAGTGCTGTTCGCAGTATCCGCCTATCGGTACGAGCTGACATGCTTCTTCGGGCCCCAGAGCCTGGTCTTCTGGCATGTGTGCCTTCCTCTCGCCATTGTTTCCAACATCAGCCTACCGTCCATGTGTCCTGCGACACATGGACACCAATCTGCCTGGTTGACCATCCAGCACCGGAAAGACCAATAATCTGACCTCGTTCAAAGTCCGTTAATTGCGTGAACGGCTGTCATTGTCGTGGCATTGAGATCGTTGTGCGGATTACAGTACTGCATGTTCACGAGGCAGTTGCTTCCTCCCTACTGCATGGGACGTCTCGCACATGTCTCAACTGATGAGCCTATACAGGCACCCGGACACCCTATATCAACCCAAATGGTCATGTCCCGTGAGCATGCATCTAATCATTTACTAGTCGGAGGTAGACGAACCCCCCCCCCCCCCACTAAATATGGATAAGGTCGGATAACTCCTTTCGGTGGGCCGCAATCAGATTTGTAAGTGGCAACCCGATTTTTTTGGAGCGGTTGCACACTTGGCAATAATAACGGTAATAACACCGCGGCTTATACATTAAAAAGTTATAAAACTCGACTGTGCGGCTTAACTATCGCTGCGGCCTAACTACCATTTTTTTTCCTAACTGCATGACAACAACGATTTTCTGAAACTGATACTGCTTTGATCTTATGAAATTGCATTCTGTCCTGATGAACTTCAAACGAAATTAGCATATAATGTACATCACAGAACTTTAATTATCCTGTATGCATATACAATGTACAGTTCATTATATAGTATATCAATTCATTTTTGATTTGAATTTCCCGTTGCCAAAAACAAATACGAAGGTAACTTCTAAATATGAATGGCAGCTTCAACACTGCTTTCATATGGTCAGTGTGGTTTTGTTTGTTTGTTATTTTTATGGGTGATTTCCGTGTTTTATTCATGGGAAGGGGGAAGTTGATGTGTAATTTCAACATCGGGCTTGTCTGCTCCGTGCATTGCGTTTATTGAGTTTGTTTTGTTTGTTTGTTTTTTTTTAAAGAAAATGCGTTTTGTAATGCCCTTAGTCAATTAAGTTTCATATTTGAATAGTTCAGATGCTCAATAATCTGAAAAATCTTTGAGGAGAATAAAATCCATGATGATCCCCCTTTGTTGAACGAGAGCGTTCATTGTTGATGCATGAATTCTCAGGGAATTCGATTCCGTGGAAAAAAACTGTGGCAAGGGAAAAATGCGTTAATGCCTTCCTAATTGCAAAACACAGTAGTCTCATGTTAGAAGACAGTTGAGAGTATTTTAAACAGTGAGATTTTCGCTGCTGTTTCGTTCATGCGGTTTTGTGGTCAATTTCGCTCTTCTGTTTTTGTTCTCCGAGTAGAGACCGCCAGACAGAACGCTTTGTGGCCATGCTGGGTTCTTTGGTGATGTGCTGTCTCTGGAAATATCGACCAAGATAAGAGGACATCACAAAAGATTTATAGGGACTGGTAAGATTGTTCTTTTTTTATATTTGTGATATTGGCTCCCCCCTCCCCCCATTGTACTTCGTCAGGCATTAGCCAAACAGGAGACTTTTCTAAGTGACTGGTTTTTATATGTTTTGGTGACCACGCTTCAAGTACACAATAATTCATGTCTATGTCCAGAATGTTGCAGTGTGGTTACATATTAGCTGCCATCAATCTGTGTAAAGCGTGAGTGAACTGCATTCTAGCAATGTCAAGCCTCGAAGAGTCACCAATATAAACTTTGCATATTTTGGGCGTTTTAAAATAGAGAATAGTATTTTAAGCTTAGTCAAGTATGTGTTCCGGGATCAAGCCTGGAGAGTGTAAAGCTGCGCCAAGTCAAAGGAATAGTTCGACTGGTGGGTTAGTGTCCAATTGTGTTTGGAGAAGCGCACAGCACGAATCTAAGCAGTTGCCGAGCCCATGGTAACGCCATGTGAAGCGTTTTGAGTGACGAGATTTGGTTTTCGTGACGCGGGTGCGTCCTGTTGTTGGGAACACGGAGTTACGGCTCTCCTCCCTCTTTTCAGCCCAAGGCTCAACGCAAATTGAAAATAGCCAGAAGTTGAAGGTGAAATAAAGGAGGGCATGACACCATCTTGTGTCGCTCAGGAGCTTTCTTGGTTTAGGAGTGTGTAAAAAGGGAAAGGCTTGATATCGGCTGTGTGTGCTCCTACAGTACCAGCTTTTGCAAAAGTTCTGTTACACTTGCAGGTGCGTCAATATCAGAAGGCTGGAAGCATCCACAGAGCAGGTGCTATTGAAGACATGGGAGATAACATAATGTAAACATATATAGGTGGAATGAATGCTTTTCGGATGCAAGGATATTGCAATGGAACGTAACAGAATTGAGATCTCTGCGCTCCTTCGCACAGGCCACAACAACTCTGCATCGCTAAGCAGCTCAACGTCAGCAAGATGACTGTCCACAGAGTCGCAGAGAGGCTGAAGAAAGGGAAGACCTCAAAGATTGTCCACGTGCAGGCAGACCTCGCATTATCAATCGTGTGGGTGTCAGAAAAGCCTTCGAAAGTGACCCGACTCTCAAAATGACACAGTTCACAAAGAAAAAGAAGATTTCTGTGGCCCACTGTGTCCAGCGCCATCAGGGAAGAGGGTGGAAAGAGTTTGAGGCGCGTGGCAAGACCTTTGCTGACGAATGGCATGCGAGATAAACGTCAGGAGTGCTGTTGCCGCGTTCTCAATGACTTGAAGAGCCATGGCAATTGCATTGTCATCTTTTCTGATGAAAAAAACCTTCATGGTCGACCCGGTCATCAACAACAGAACAACCGCATGGTTAGCTTTGGCCAGGACATCTGAGGTCCGCTCTGCGACTACAACCAAGCATCCGGCCTCAGTGATGATGCTCGGCGTCGTGGCATTGAATGGCATAAAAATGCTGCCAATCTGGTTCCCGATGGTTACAGGCTTACCGCGGCTGACTACAAGAACATCTTGACCAAGAACGTTCTGCCCTGGGTGAAAAAGGTGACGAAAAATGAGGACTATTTCTTTCAACAGGACGGTGCCCCAGCTCACAGTGCCAAGACCGTTCAAGAGTGCTTGGGGTCGAACATGAACTTCTAGTCGAAGGACTTTAGGCCTCCTCAGTCGCTTAGCCTCAACCCTCTTGACTACAGCATGTGGGTGCATATCAAGAGCAAGACCTGCAAGATCCATCACAGCAATGTCGGCCAGGCTGAAAACATCAGTGAATCGCGTGTGGACCGCCATGAAGAAAGACTGCGTCCGTAATGAGCCTTTAGACCTCCCCTAGAGTGTGTGCTTGCTGAGAGGAAAGAGCGCACTAGCATGATAACGTCATCTGGAAATCCAAGTTTTATCATTTTATAAATGACACCATCATGCCAAACTTGATCGAAGGCCTTGCAAATGTCTAGGAAGATAATGCCAACATATAATGCCCTGCCGCTGATGGCAGTTACATCGATTAATATGCATTGCGTATACACCAAAATCAATTCTGACAATAAAAACGGTGTCTAACTGTACCACACACGTAGTTATGTCATTTTTGCGAAGGTCCTCACGTGTAACTGAACTTCTGCAAAACCGGGTACACATTGTAGTGCATTTTGAAGCATTTTCTCGTAGCACTTGTGGAAGGCAGGGAGCATTCTACACTGGTGCGTTTTCCTTGTGAAGACCAACCAGAACAGCAAGAAGATGGTGACCAATACTTCCTGAGAAGGTGGCAGAGGATAGATTACAAGTGTCTGCATAATGAAGGACACTAGGAAGGCTTCTCTGTAAGGGGCAATAGTGTGACAAAGTCAGTTGTTAAACTTTAAGGTTACAGTAACCCTCCTTCAAAAAGGGTTACACGACACTTTCTTGTACACTTGGTGTCAAGATCCTACCTGGAGTTTGCATTCGTTAAATTATGAACAAGATCCACTTCGAAGAACATGCCATGCAGCCATTAGGCCTAAAGTTCGACATTGTGTTTATTACCCCATCGAGAGACCTTCTTAATTTACTACTGTTATCCTCAAATTATATGTCTAGAATAGACACTAATATGATATAGAATTAATTCATGGAAATATTTTATTCAGTTTATTATGTATTTATTCATTCCTAATGATTGATCGCTATTCATCGAAGTGTGATACCGCTGGGCATGCTGGGTAATGTAGGCTTGACCGGGTCTTCTCTTGCTTCATTCTCATTCATAACCGGAAGTATTGTGAGTGTTTCCAGCTTCGCCACCAGAGGGCGATCCCAGAATTCTCTGCAGGATTGGCCCTGGGTATATAAGGGGAGCACAAAATTCAAAGGATTCATTCTGAATCAGGCTCCCATGGGTAAAGGACATCATCAAAGGCTTGAGGGCCAGACGCTTCCAAGGAGATCACAGCATGGCAAAGGTAATTCAGGCTATTGTTATTAAGCATTTATTGACTAGAATTCTTTGTTAGTATCTTTTTAACTGCGTAACCACTTACCTTTCTAAAATTTGTGATAGTAAGGGAGTTTTTTGTATTTTATTTGCTTAGTATTGTTTTGATATGACCGTTTCAATTCTTTGCGAGTTATCAGCTTAAATTTTGGGTTTTTATTTCCTTGTTGTACTTTAATAATTGATTATAATTGAACCCATGATTGGATTGCAGTCTTGTCTATTCCTATTGTACATAGATAATGCAATTTACCTGTATGTATAACTTTAGACTTAAGCATTAAATTTTTTTTTCTTTATCTGACCTAAACCTTGACTATACTCTGTCCAACGAAAGAAAAAGTGGGCGTGTCCAGTTAAATTTCCAATTTCAATTGTTAAACATTGTTAATTTTATTTAGCAACAATGTCTAACAATTGAAACTGGGAATTTAATTAGACACGCCCAGTTTTTCTTTCGTTGAACAGCGTATAGTTGTGAATCATTTTTCAATCTCTTCACAACCCATTCACCACAACTGGTGCCCGAACAGGGACTGTGAAAAATTGAGAAATCATGAGGGAATACAATAATGTAGAAGTAGAGTTGGTGGAAGGCCATGTCCCTTCAGTATCAGGATTTACCTACTTAATTCCGACATATTCGGGTGAGGATGATTCAATAGATCTAGAGGGTTTTTCTGTCTTGTTGATAGTGTGGCCACTTTGGCAGGTTTGAGTGATGAAATTAAGACCAATATGATAAAGGCAAAGTTAAAGGGAACAGCTGCTAAGAAATTCAATGAATTGCAACTCTATAAGGTAAGTGAAGGCAGGGATCTTAAGGAAAGATTAGTCAGGGTAATGGGGAAGAGGAAGGATAAACGGGATGCTATGAGTGATTTTTTAGTGCAACAGGTAGAAGAATTTGCTGCACGTTTGTAAATATTTGTGGGATAAGCTAGTGGAATCTGAACCAATTATGGGGCCTCAGAAAGTAACTATTTTATTTCATGGAAAATTTACTTCTGCACATGTCAGGACAGTTTCTCATAAGGAACCAGAAGCTTTTGAGCTTTTGTCAGAACAAGTGGTAGCGGAATATGCTACAGGTACGGGCGGTGGCATTCCACATACTTTGCAGAAGCGTCGTGAAGTTTCCATTTTCAGTTCACAATTAAATATGCGATCGCAAGAAGTCTCTTCCGATTGGTCTATTTTAGAGTGCCCTTAATGGCGGTTATAAAAGCACTCTAGTGTATTAATCTTTCGTTAAACGAACATTTTTCTTTAAAATTGTTGGCCATTTTTTGTTTTTCCTTAGAAAATCGATGTATTGATAAAATACGAGAGAGACTTCCAGTAAAACTTCGATGTATACGTTCTTTTAAATATACACGATCAATAAATGCGGTCATTGGGTTTCGATACCCCCCCCCCACCATTTTTCTCTTTTCGCGCCAACCCTTCGAATATATCGATGTTTTAAAAAAATAATTTCACTTCCTTTTCATAATAACATACTTGTCGCTTAGACATTCAAACTGTAACTTTCATTTTGTATACTTAATTATTGTACCTTTTTTGTTTTTGCTATTTATCGTCGCATTGACTGGGTAATTATTTTTTTATTAGGGCCGAGCGATGCCATCGATGTTGATTAAATAATCGATGTTTTTATCCTGTATAAATCTTATACTATACTCGAAAAACATGTCATCTAAACATCTTAAATTTATCTGAAATATATATCGAATATTTGTAAATATAGATGTTTCATTCATTGGGGAAAATATTATTATCACGACATCGAATGTGCTTCAGCAATGAACGAAGTGTAGCCGATACAGGTGTACAAATTTCCCAGAAGCACTGTGCAAAGCTGATCCGATTCTGATTGGCTATTGCGTGCGCGGATTCGCCAAATATCTAGACTGTCTAGATATGAGAAGTCCACCCACAATCTGCTTGCGGGACGGAATCCGCGTGTCTTTATTTTTTTGTGAAATGACCGCGTTTGCGGAAAAACCTCTCTATGCGTTGCGGACTCCGCATCTCCCCATTTTCCGCATACAAACCCTAATTGTGAAACAGGCTTTAGAGGAAGCCATTAAGTCAGAGAGTCTAGAAAAAAAAGTATAATATTGGGAATTGTAACGTAGGTGAAATGAAGGAATCAAGGGATTGGATTGAAGCCCTAGAGCACTTGGTTATTCAACAAGGAAAGAATATACAATTAAGAGAGAAAGAGAGAGAGGAAAAGCAAGATCTATTTCAAAAATTAATGGAAAGGATAGATATGCTAGAGCAAAAATTAGAAGATAAGACTAAAAGGAGAAGTGACAAGCGAATTGAAGGAAACTGTTTTGTCTGCAGGAAAGGGGGACATCAGGCGAAATTTTGTAATAGCAGACGTTTAAATTAGAAAAAGCCGTTCATGTTGACCAGCATGAATCGGCTGTGAGTAACAGAGAAGCAAATCTGGTTCATCTTAAAAACAGTAATGGGTTATATTGTGACGTGTCATCCCCTTGGGTTGGTAAGAAACATCGCTATGACAGCTAACACCCAAAAGGGCGACTAGTCAGGGGTTCGGGGCGTGATTGTACGAGGAAATAAAGATTCAACAAGGTCCACTTACAAAGCAATTAACACTTTATTTATTACAGTAATAAACTTATTTCTATCGGCAACAAACTACCCATAATGAACTACCATGTAAGCGTAAGGGTGCATATGATTTGGGGCCCCCTTATTAACTCAGTTACTGCATTAATCACAGCAGCAAACAGCAAGGGTCATAAGCAAATTCTTGGCCACCACAAGGCTGTGCATCGTCAGCTACCCACACAGAGATGACTCCCAGGACAGTGTTCTCAAAGCATTGAGGATCCCGGATAACTGCCCGAATTAACGCTTAACTTGCGCTGTTGTGCTCCCTTTTATTTATATCACAGCAAGGGGAGAAACACTGTGACCCCTTCTTGGAGGATCCACAAAGTTCTCAAACACCACACTGTGGCAATCACCAGCACATGCGAACGCGTCAACAAGGACTACCCCTACCAACTTTTAAGGTCATAGTCACGTATCAGCTGTCCTAGCTAAATACACAATCAGTCAGTGTGGGCCGGAACCCTACCCTTGGTATTGCTGTGCAGTCTGTAATGCAGGTGCTGTAATGTTACTTATATCACTAACTATTACTGCCACACATCGTTGAGACATGCAAACATAATCTCATTACACAAGAGTTTAATGGGTCCACCTCTTAAAAACTACTAAGGAAAACATCAATTGTTTCAGTGAAAAATTTGCGTACACTGGACATCTATCGTTCCAACGCTACACAAATTTGCCAAACGATAGAGTTCGCAAAAACAACGCAGAATAGCTTGTGCTGAACGGGCGATGTACAGAAAAGTCACCGGCATAACGTTCCATAAAACACAATACGCAGTAAATTACTCAGTCTAATCAGAGCCAGCTCGTCAATGCAGGCAGAGGAAAGAAAGGGCTACTCACTAATCACCACGTTCATTTACCAGTCAGGTTGCAAGCAGGACGGCTTCTCGGCATGGCACAACATCAGCCGACTTGAGAAGAAGGAGCGGCATTCAAGACGTTCGAACGCGCGCCGCTGAATTAAGCGCGAGACTCGATGTTACACGACTTAATTACAGTCAAGCAACTCCGCAAGGAAACAAGTTAACCATTTGCCCATATCAGCTAAACTGTTAACTAAACAA
>JAHWFO010093001.1:506909-611758 GCA_023313115.1 Rhysida immarginata | reverse complement strand
CTATTTTAATTAAAGGAGTGTATTCATCTTTATTAATATATAATTATATTTATTTAATTTAATATGATTAAGTAAGATACAACAACGCCCAACTAGGTCCGTTATGGTCCAGGACCGACGAGTTAGGGCCTAGTGGGCGCCCATAATACAAACAACAATAGTAAATACAATATGTTTAGTTAGTAGAAAAGAAAATGTTGAAATATAATGTACTTTTGGGTTAAGCAACAATGGGAATGCATCGCCAAGAGATAGAATTCTTAATTAGAGTATATAATTTATACAATAAACAACAAAGAGACAAAAAGCATAATAGCTTAACACCATAAACCCAAATGATTATATTAGATTAAGTACTTCTTAGACACAGAATAAAAGACATAACATTTGAATTGTTTAAGGAAACTAGTGGTACTACATATGGAGCGGAGCTCGATAGGGAGACAAGCCCAATATTTAATGCCTATGTAAGATAAACATCTTCTATGGTAGTTGAGCTTGGTTAGCGGAAGCCTTATAGCTCATGAAGAGCTTGTTGGATAACGATGGCTGTCAGCATTTCTAATTAAAGGAATTGGGGTCGAGATCGATAGAACTTCATTGTTAACTTTATACATGAAAACACATATTCGAATGAAATATATCTGATATACTGTAAATATATGAAGTTCCTCAAAGTAAGGTGAAACAGATGTACCTTTCGGGAACCTTAGAAGTGTACGAAGGAACCACTTCTGTAATTTATAAACTCTGTTAAGGTTCCAAGATGTTGATGATCCCCAAAAACTTATGCTGAAACAGAGTGCTGAGTGAATCCATGCATTATAGAGTAGTAGTAAAATTTTGCGGGGAAGAAATCGCATCTTGGAGATAATTCCTTGCTTCTTATTGAGATTAGATAGTAAGGTATCGATGTGATAATCCCAAGAAAGATCATGGGAGATTGTGATACCAAGGTATTTGAAAGTTTTGACAGTTGAAAGTAAATTATCCTCATAATATATCGCTGGTGTATTCGGTACATTATGTTTATTACTTTGGTAAAATACCTTAACCTTGGTTTTCTCGGTATTCACACTTAACATATTGTTAGCCGTCCAAGTGTTTAGTTCGGCTAATGCACTATTGAGTGAAGCAATTAATTGGGTGGCATCAGGGTTAGCAGCCATAAACGTCACATCGTCAGCGTATAAAATTATTCTAAAGGATGTAAGAGGGGATACAGACGTAGGTAAATCGTTGATAAATACACAAAAAAGAAGAGGTGAGAGAATTGAGCCTTGCGGAACTCCCAAAGTTCGTGATAGTATGTGTGAGGATGTACCAGCTAACGTCATAAAGTAAGAACGGTTTGTCAGGAAATTCTGTAACCACATCAGGGGTGCCCCCCCGTATATCATGTAAGTGAAATAATTTGTGTAATAAGCCTTTAACTGGAACCGAATCGAATGCCTTAGCAAAGTCAATAAATACTGCTGCTACAAGATTATTAGAGGCCATTTCTAGGGATACATATTCGAGGAGCTCATAGCAGGCGATCTCAACATTTCTTTTGGGGACAAATCCAAGTTGGGAAGACGTAATAAAGTTATGATCAAAGATGAACTGTGACAAACGGTTATAATAAAGTTTTTCAAATATGTTAGCAAAAGTTGGTAAAACTGAAATAGGTCGATAATTCGAAAAAGACATATGGTCCCCTTTTTTAAAAATAGGTGTTACTCTTGATAATTTTAACACATCGGGAAATATACCAGTTACTAAGGACTGGTTGAATATGTATGCCAGGGGATAAGAAAGTAAAGAGTGAAGGTCTTTTATTATTGCTGGGGGAAATCCTAACGGATCTGGAGTCAACGATGATTTCAATCCGTGCATAACAGAACTGACCTCTTCCGGAGAAGTAGGAGGTGCAAAAAAACTAGAAATAGAATTTCCGGAACAGGTATTGCCATTGCTGGTAGCTGGAACTCGGGAGTCGGAATTACTCGGTAGAAGAATTTGTAGGAACAATGTTAGGGAGGAGCTAGTGATATGAGTCTGGTGATTAAAAGGCATCATAGGGGAACTGGAGCCCCCAGTTAAATCTTTTAACACATCCCATTTCTCTTTACTTGATTGGAGTCGAACAAACAAGCCTTCAAAATAATCGTTCTTAGCTTTTTCAATCTGTTTGCGTACAATATTTGACCAATCTTTAAATTGCTTGATATTCGCTACAGTAGGAGCATGACGAGACTTAAGGTAGTACTTATTTTTAACTTTTATGGCATTTAGTAAACCGGGAGTAATCCAGGGTTTTCTTATAGGACCATTTACCTTCTTAATTTTAGAATTGGCACAGTAAGGAAGATAGCTGTCAAATCCATACTTTATGTGCTGCAGAAAGGAATTAAATAGATTATTAGTATCAGAATCATATGATAATATCTGTGTCCAGTTTGTTAGAGTAAGAAAGGACGTCAGGACCGAAATCCTGTGATCAGAAATTATGAGTTTACGAACTGGAGTATGTCTCTGAGAGAGAAACTTTGAAGGGTCGAATATTATCAATAAAGGAAAGTGCTCTGAAATATGTATATCTATTGCAGTGCAGAGAACAGGATTTAATGTAGCAAAACAGGCATCAATGTAGAGTAGGTTCCGTGATAAGATGAATAATGTGAGTAAAGGGAAGAAATAGACATGAGTCCGGCTTGTGTAATAGGATCAAGAAGTTGACGCAAATTAGGAGTAGGGACATTAAGGTCTACATTAAAATCACCGACTATCACCAGTGGATTATCAAAGCACTGTCATGTTAGGAGTAGGGAAGAGAGGTGAAAACAAAACTTAATTAGTGAACCTGATGGTGGACGATAGATCGCCATAATTATATGATTGTTATTAATCATTACTGTGAGAATTTCATAATCGCTGGTGACTGTAGATAATTGCTCAAGAGTAGTATAATCCCAGCAACTAGAAATATATATACAAAGACCACCACCACGTTTGTCAGCATGACTGATAGAGACAGGATTGTAACCATCGATGGGTGGAATTTCAGTATGATCATAACACCAAGTCTCAACAAACACTAATAATTTAGGTGAATAGGTAGAGTACTAAGATTAATTAGGGTAGAAGCTAAGTTTGCATTTATACTTCTTATGTTTAGGAAAAATAATGACAGACTTTGATTAACAGTCTGGGGCGAGAGCCTAGTTAGAGCTGAGATTACATTACTTAAAGAGGCCGGATTGTTAAACATAGAAATTTTGGATAGATAGGTAAATAACTTATCTAATAAACAAGCAAAGTCAGTACAAACTGAAGAGTGAGGTAGGCTGTTATAGGATGTAAGGTTGAAGGGTAGGGGAAAATAATAAAAGTTAATATATAACTGAAGTTACATAGCATAAAAACATCAATTGGGGCGAAGCAATTAATAGAGAAAAGTGAAGTAAAATTATGACTAAAATAGATAGAGAAAAAATAGTATTTAAATACAGAATAACTGTAAAAAACAAATTAGAAATCGTTGATGTTGCGGATGTTGAAAATTTTGCCCTCAGAGTCTTTAGAAAGTATTCTGCCGCCGAAAGACCACACGTTCCTTGGGCCTAGCTTGATTTTAGCTGCACATAAAAGACGGTACCGATATGGAGTTAGGTCATCAGCAATGTAGACTGGGAAATCAGCAATATGATATCCTCGAAGCTTCGTGCGACTTTTTATTATGATATCTTTATATTGCGATGATGAGAATTGGAGAAGAATAGGCCGGATTTTGGTGTTGGAACGGGGCCCGATTCGGCGAGCCGTGATAATAGTTGAAGGGTTAAGGTTCACGTCCAATTTGGTAGCAAAAAGATCAAGACATTTTGCTGAAGCGGTTTCGGTGGTAGATTCGGGGAGGCCATATATTCTTATGTTGCACCTTCTAGCATACTGCTCTATGTCATCTATTTGTTGTTGAACAAGAGTTACCGTAAATGCTCGAATATAAGTCGCAAAATTTTGTACCAAATTTTGAGTGAAAAAACAGGGGTGCGACGTTTACTCGAGCCTAGCAAAAATTACCTGTCGATGGGCTACCTATCGATGTTGATATAGTTTGTTTCGATACCAGCTGTTGCCATGTTTGATTGAATAGCAAACAAGTAGTTATTTTATTCCACTTAAACAGATATTTATTTGATAAATTTATTATTGTTAACAGTAATCACCTATAGAAAATTATTTATCTATGTAAAATATCGAGGAAACTAACTTCGAAGGAGATATAAAGACGACTTTGCTTGGCATGCCGCCATTTTGAATAAATTAACGAACACAGCCACGGAGTTGCATTTTATCCTGATAAACTTCAAACGAAGTTAACTTACAGTATAAGTCACAGCACTTAAATTTTATTAAATTAATATGTATTTATTATTGTTTAATCGACTACAGAATATTATTTATCTTTTCTCTTTGTCCCCAACATTTTGGCGAGAAGGGAGAGAGAGAGAGAGAGAGAGAGAGAGTGCGGGAATGGGCAAGCAGAGAGCGGGAGCCAAGCTATCAGCGTAGCCACGACCGCCTATGATGAGACGGGCACCGCCTAGGAGGAGAGCGCGGCTGTTATTGGCAGACGTGGGGGTGTTTGGGTTCAAAGTTTTCTCGATGTTTTCTCGTTTACCTTGATGTTTTCTCGTTAACCTCGATGTTAACCTCGATGTTTTCTCGTTAACCTCGATGTTAACCTCGAAGTTTTCTCGTTAACCTCGATGTTAACCTCGATGTTTACCTCAATGTTTTCTCCTTAACCTCGATGTTTTATCGTTAGCCTCGATGTTTATCTCGATGTTTTCTCGTTAACCTCGAGTAGCTATTCTGACATCGATGCTAAACATCGATGTTTTAAGCATCGCACGGCTCTACCCATTACTACGTTAATTTAGCCTAAAATTTTTCTAATTGTAAGTTTTAATGTTAAAACATCCATGTTTTGATTCGATGTTGCATCCCTACCACAAACGTCCTATTAGCCAACTGGCACCTATAAACAAAAGTCACATTTCATTGATTGGTCAGTGATTGTTATAAAAACCCTAAATTTTTCAAGTTTAACACAAACCAGGTCAATTACTCCAAGCTATTCACTTCTTAAACGCTGATCCAAAACGCTGTCCGATTTTTCTCCAGATTTCGTTGGTAAGTATGAACGTCTACTTTGGGGAGAGTGAGGATGAAAGTTTTGAAGGATTTTGATACCTTTTTTGTTTTTTATGTAAATAAACTAGTTTCAACATTGCATTTAGTGTGTTTGTTTTGATTTTTCAGTGATGTAATTAGCATTATCGATTATGATGTCATGGCTTGAATTTTAAGGGGGAAAAATTTTGTACCAAAATTTACCTTAAATTTGGGGGTGCGACTTATATTCGGGGGAGACTTATAATCGGGCATTTATGGTAATTGCGAAGAAAGGGGAGAACTGAAGAATTTTTCGGGGAAGAGTAAAGAGCGTTGAGGCTTGTTATAGAAGAGTCTATGTTGTTGACACGGGAAGTTAATTCCTCGATGCCGGCTTCAGTGGAGGAGATACGGTAAATTAGATCGCTTAGTAGAGTGTCTAATTTCTGGGTAAGGCGCTGAAATAGGGAATCCAAAAATTATCCAAAATGTCAGGATTCGAAAAATAGTCGGCAATGTTCTGTTCAATTGACGAACGCATAGGGACGCCTGATTTAGGTGACGAAGGAGAGTTAGCCAATGTTTATCGGGTACAAGGTTTATTTAATTTGTCTACTTTGGGCATTTTGAGAATAGAAGTAGCTAGAACGGATCAGGTTGTGGCCGAAAATATGAAACGTGACGGACAGTCAAATTGAGTATCTAATTAGAGCTACCTCACTCGATTGTGGAGTCAGCAACTGTCGAGCATTATTTATTTGATATGGTAAGAGAAACTGGATGAATGAAAAATTGACAAGATGTGAGTGATTAGAAGTTCGTAGATGGGGCAAAGCAAGTATATTGCCCACACGATGTTCAGCTTAAGACAAAAAGCACAAGGATATACGAAAGATTGGTGGCGGACGCAACAAAGGAAGAAATAAATGATTGTTTACTCTCGGTCGTAACAATGGTAGACGTAGAGGAGAGTCATTGTTAAAAAATAAATGTTCTTATAGAGGATGTAGATTGCAATAAAGTTAAGTCAAATTAATAAAGGTAGGGCAGTTGCTCTAAGAAATAGAGGAAGGACAAGATTGCAATCATCTTCATTGGGTCAAAGGGTATGGATTCTACATAAAAGGGGGCAGAAAGAACAAGCTAGGGCACATGTACTTGGGACCTTTTAGAGTAAGAAGGATAATCTCAAAGATAGGTTATGAGGTTGAAGGTATTAGGAAGAAGGATAGACAAACTGTGCACGTTGACCAGCTGAAACTTTGCTATGGCTCTTGGGAAGAAGAACCCCTTTGGAGAAAGATGAGACAAAAACAGACTCAAGATCTAGAGGAGTTAAACACAGAGGATGATGACGAAGAACCCATAAGGGCAATAAAGGGGCAGACACTCGGTCGGGTGAGAGATGTGTCAGACCACATTGTGCCTCCGGAACCCCAGCCTGATCCCATTTTGAAAGAACAAGGAGAACTCCCGGACGTTGAAGACCAACCAGAACAGCAAGAAGATGGTGACCAATACTTCCTGAGGTGGCGGCAGAGGATAGATTACAAGTGTCTGCATAATGAAGGACACTAGGAAGGCTTCTCTGTAAGGGGCAATAGTGTGACAAAGTCAGTTGTTAAACTTTAAGGTTACAGTAACCCTCCTTCAAAAAGGGTTACACGACACTTTCTTGTACACTTAGTGTCAAGATCCTACCTGGAGTTTGCATTCGTTAAATTATGAACAAGATCCACTTCAAAGAACATGCCATGCGGCCATTAGGCCTAAAGTTCGACATTATGTTTATTACCCCATCGAGAGACCTTCTTAATTTACTACTGTTATCCTCAAATTATATGTCTAGAATAGACACTAATATGATATAGAATTAATTCATGGAAATATTTTATTCAGTTTATTATGTATTTATTCATTCCTAATGATTGATCGATATTCATCGAAGTTGTGATACTACTTGGCATGCTGGGTAATCTAGGCTTGACTGGGGCTCCTCTGGCTTCGTTCTCATTCACAACCGGAAGTATTGTGAGTGTTTCCAGCTTCGCCACCAGAGGGAGATCTCAGAATTCTCTACGGGATTGGCCCTGGGTATATAACCATATAAGGGGAGTGCGAAATTCAAAGGATTCATTCTGAATCAGGCTCCTATGGGTAAAGGACATCATTGAAGGCTCGAGGACCAGACGCTTCCAAGGAGATCCCAGCATGGCAAAAGTAATTCAGGCTGTTTGAGCATTTAAGCATTTATTGACTAGAATTCTTTGTTAGTATCTTTTTAACTGCGTAACCACTTACCTTCTAAAATTTGTGATAGTAAGGGTTTTTTTTGTATTTTATTTGCTTAGTATTGTTTTGATATGGCCCTTTTAATTCTTTGTGAGTTATCAGCTTAAACTTTGAGTTCTTATTTCCTTGTTGTACTTTAGTAATTGATTATAAGTGAACCCATGATTGGATTGCAGTCTTGTCTATTCTTATTGTTCATAGATAATGCAATTTGCCTGCATGTAAACTTTAGACTTATGCATTAAAATTTTTTTTCTTTATCTGACCTAAACCTTGATCAGTCGTGAATCATTTTTCAATCTCTTCACAACCCATTCATCACAATAATTATGAGTGCCTATGATAGTAGTATGTGTAATTAGAGATGCTTGTCGTTTGTTACTATTATAGTTACGATTTACATTTTTGTTGTTTCTGTTTGTTGGGGTCCCTTCATTTATAATTTGCAACTCTGTTGAGTTTTATTGCATTTTGTCTAATTTTATAATCTCAATATGTTTGCCATTCAATTACCATTGTTTTGTTATAACCATGCTCTGTTCCTTTAAGCACATTACATCACCGCAAAAAGTGAATTAATGTACTATAATTATCCTGTATATACAATACACAGTTCATTATATACCATAGTTAATTAATTCACTTTTGATTTGAATTTCCCATTGCCAAACACAAATATGAAAGTTAACTTCTCAATATGAATGGCAACTTCAACATTACTTCAATGTGATATAGTGGCATTCTGTTTTGATCAACTTCAAAAGAAATTAGCAATTAATTTTGCAAGTATTAAAATATATATTGCTCGTAAATTAAGCCAATTCATTTTACTTTTACATATCACGAAGTAGGAGGGGGTGTGGCGTAACTATTGCTGCGGCAAATCTTATGTTTTTATTTTAGAAAAAAGATGAATTTCAGCCCTACGGCCTATCCATTGCTGTGGCGTTCTTACTGTAAATTACGGTAATTTCTGTCCCTGAACTAGCTTCAGCATTTAATTCCGCCTTCATCAGAGGAAAGGGGGGCTAGCAGCCCTTACACATAGTGATGCAATGAGCAATACAAAATAATGAAATAAGTGTTACACATGATAGGGAGGCCAACCGATTCTGATTTGTTGACATAAATAGGAAACAGTTGGTGAGTCATTCTAAGGGGGCATTACATATCATATGGGTACATAATCGGATTAAATTAAATTAAATAAATGGAAAACAACGTGTGACAAATCAAATGAAGAAAATAATAAAATAAAATGGGTGACATAATCGGAATAAATTATACCTATAATAGTAATTAAATGGAAGAAAACATGCAACAAATCAAAATAAAAAAATACAAGGGTAGGCCAGAAAGTAATGCACCATAATTTTTTTCTCCGTCCCCAACAATGGTATGAATGCGAAACTTGAGATATGCATTCTTTGAAGTTTTCGGAGTCTGCACACAAAGTTTCCATTTCTTCCAACAGATAGCGCAAGTGCAGCAATGGAACAACATGGCGTCTGTAAGTGATGTATGTTACAAGCAGTAATTCGTCATTGAATTACTCACTGCGGAGCGAAAAACGGTTGGAAACAATCACAAACGTTTATGTGCAGTTTATGAAGCATCAGCAGTCAACAGAAGTACAATTAGTCCTGGGCAGAGAGGGTGAACCCATCAGAAAGTGGTTCAGCGGTCCAAGATTTGCCGTGAGGATGAGGCCATCAGAAAGCTCCAAGATTTGACGTGGTCGGGGTGGCCATCCTTGGCTGTCACACCTGACAATATGCAGCATGCTGATGCGCTCATTCGTCCGGACCGACGCAGAACGACTCGGCAGTTGGCGCTGGAGCTGTCAATCAGCAAATGAAGTGTGGGTGAAATCATCTGTGCTCTTGATTACACAAAAACATGTTCACGATGGGTTCCGTGCTGTCTTACGGAGGAACACAAAGCTCTGAGAGGGAAGCCTTCTTGTCCCGGATTGTGACAGCTGATGAAACCTGGGTGGACCATTTTGAGCCCCAAACAAAACTACAATCGATGGAATGGCATCACCCGCACTCTCCACAGAAGAAAAAATTCAAAGCAACTGCTTCTGTTGGTAAGGTCATGTTCACTGTGTTTTGGGACTGTGATGGTCTCGTACTCATTGATGTGATGCCGAGAGGGAGCACCATTAATTCTGAGGCATATGCGAACACATTAACCAAACTCAAAAAGTGCTTCTAGCGACTTGGATGCCATAACAACCCAGCTGATTGTTTGCTTCAACACGATAATGCTCGCCCTCATACAAGTTTAAGAACGTCGGAACACATCATGAAACAGGGTTGAACAGTGTTACCCCATCCATCCTACAGCCCTCACCTAGTATCCTCAGACTTTCACTTGTCTGGGCCATTAAAGAATGCCATTCGTGGAAGACATTTTGAGGATGACGAAGAGGTGATTCGCAGAGTTGAAGACATAGCTGCATGAACAGAACAAGAACTGGTACCGACAGGGCATACACGCCCTTGTGTCTCGCTGGAGGAAGACCATAGAACGGGACGGAGATTATGTGGAAAAATAGGGAGTGTAGAAGAAACATTCTTTCGTGTGTATAACTTTCATTGTGTTCAATAAATAATTGTTGAAGAAAAAAATTGTGGTGCATTACTTCTGGGCTATCCTCGTAAATAAATAAATAAATAAATAAATAAATAAATAAATAAATAAATAAATAAAAGGAATACGTAAATGTTAATGGCACAAATAGTAAACAGACAGGATTATATAAATAAGCCTGTGATGGTACTTCCTCCAAGGAACTATCATTAATTCTAGCTATTATTCCCTTATTGCCCTGAGCACAAATATTCGTTCTCTCTCCCAAACAGTAATATCGGATAATAGGAATAAACACTAACTTATATTCTACCCTGGAATATTACTCGATAAATGCTTTAACAAATTCCCTTAAATCGTATAGTGGTCAATAAACTGTTGGTTGTGCCACAAGAACTTTTTTTTTTTTTCTGTTTAAATACTCTGCTAATAGTTCAACTAAGGCCCCCACCTTCCAATATCTATAATTAAGTCATCTAACAAATGTAATAATATATACATATGTAATGCATAAGCTTTATTCAATATTATAAATAGTTCAAGATATAAAAATAGAATGGTTAGTGGATTAATAAAATATTATTAATTTAATCAAATTCGAAACAAGCTGGTGATTGTCTTAAAGTTCTATGAATGACAATTTAAGGAGGCATTTATCTTAACTCACAATAAGTTCTCTCAGTTCAAATGAAATTAGCGTTCAGAAATTTACTGATATTTAACATTACTCGCATGGGCCCAAACGAATTCGAAAATTACTTATATCACACTCTGTACACCATAGTACAATGTCAGTTGTCACCGACTGTTTATTTGCAGCTGACTTTACAAACCAGTCCATTTTTATCTGCACCTGTGGAATGCTGGTGGGTCATCCCCAATCCTCGTAGTGGTGGTCGTATGTGGGATGCTTCTCTTGTGGTTCCCGCCGCTCATGGTCAATGCTTTGAGGCTAAGGCCCGTCGCCAGTCGTACTTGACCTGTGTGCAGCCGATGTCAGCCCACCTCGTAGTTGTCTGATAAGCAGTGCCTCACAACCGACAGCCTGGCTCGCCACTGTGTTCCTGCCTGCCTATAAGAGTATAATGCCAAGTGTTCCCTGCTCACTTCGTCCATCGAACTCGTTGTCATGTCTGACAGGCTGATGCGACTGCATAGGTACTCGATTATACCACCTCACCAGGTCTGCCCACACACAACAAAGTTCACACTCATCTCTGATTATGGCATCGGATAGTTCACTCAACGTCTATTGCTGGCCGTGCCGCTCGCCACAGAGAGTGTTCGTAGTTGCTGTTGATTTTACTAATCCCATACGTTCTTAACATGCCTACGTGCTTGGCAATTCATTGAGAGTCATTTTTCTCTCATAATGAAATCAAATTTCGTCCCGTTACCTCTTATAATTTATCCATACTCATAGTTGAACACTCAGATCAGTTAGACAGAGAGAGCCACACAGATACGGATAGATTTCCAATCCGGTTTCCTCTCATTCTCTTTTTATAGCCTCTCGTTTGTTTTCACGTCCCCATTCTTGAGTGTTTCTTCAATGCTGCATAGATGGTGATTTTCTTCTTTAAGATGGATATCGAAATGAGATTTATTGTCCTTCTGTCTTTCAATATGAGGTAGCATGTTCCTTGAATTGGGTATCGAAACTGAACAGACATTGCTGTATAGTAGTTATCACATTGTGTACACCGGAGGCGACAGATGCACTGTGGCTGAGGAAACTGCTATGATCATTATGGCTGTGCTGGTTGAATATCGATCGGCATGATCTTGGAGAATGGAAGGATATCTTGATATTATGTTCATGAACAGACGTGATAAGGTGGAAAGGTCTCTCCAAATGAAAACCATAATTTTTGGGGCTGTTGCACTCAGATAGACTGCTATGAATGTGTTTGAGAGCTCAACCTGGTTTTCTTCTGATGGATGATCCAGGAAACTAAAGATTGAGGGTATCCATTGGCTTGTGGGAGGAAAAGTATGTTTCTGAATTCCTCGTTCTGTCATGACCATCCATAGTTAACTTTAATGCTATGTCGATCATATGCCTGAAAGATGCAGACTTATGCTATGGGGTGCAAGGAGGAAGGCACCCTTGTGAAGGTGGAATTAAATGCCAAAACTAATTGGATGATTTTTGACCTAGAATGTTGTAATGTAAGGACTCTCTTTATTCGTTTAGTCAACTATGTCATACCTCAATTACAGGAAATTTGGCTCTTGATTACGACTGTCATCTTTCAGCAAGATGGAGCTCTTCTTCATTGGGCTCTTCAAATTTGCATGCATCTTAACAAACATTCCCAAATCGGTGGATCAGCAGATAGCCCAATCACATAGCTTCCAAGATCACTGGACATTACCCCGTTAGATATCTTTCTTTGGGAGTATGTTAGAGGCGTTGTTTATAGAATAGCAGTTGCAGATCTTGCTACTTTGCGACACCACATAAGACATATAATTGAAGGTGCCCCATTACAAACATTGCTGAACATGTGGCATGAAACTGTGACATTCCATGACAGTTGAGTGTCACATGGGCTCGGTGGAAACAGAGCATTGATCGATGCTCTTTTGTTTATGGCACCCGATGAGTGTGTAGGTGGTTTACTGGAGTAGTTTTATGTATGAAAATAGTGTAGTGTTATTATGTGTTGGGTTAATTTAGTGTCTAAGGGTTTTATTTACAGTTCTTTATGTGTTGTGACGATCGTCGCTGCAGTGTTCATTTGCTCAGCAGTGAGGTCGCGATTGTTGGTGAGCCGGCATTGTTTTCTCAGCTAAGATTCTGAGAAAATGATGTCAGCCTCCCAACGATTGATTGTTGCATCTCTGGTTCGGAAGCAGAGATTTTGTTTATGTATATATAGTTGGTTTTTTTTTGGTGTTTGGTTGCCAACCAAGGAGGACTAGTGTTATTGTTCGAAATGGTCCGTAACCTTAAAGGCGATGCTACTAATGTTTAGTGCGGTTATCTGCCACTAACTTATGGAGCTTTCAAGTTTTTTATTGAACTAATTCATTCTTTATAGTTTAAAAGTTAATATTGAGTTATTCCCATGGTTAAACTTTTTTTTCTCGTGGTTCCTGTGATCAATGTTTTGCGAGTCTCAGCGAGATTCAAACACTCGAGCAACATTCACACTTGGATAAGAGCATCGGCCTGCCATTGCAGGAAAGCTACCTAACCCAGTCAAGTAAGATGCTAATACATGATGAGTGCTGCTTTTGTTATTCTTCTGTGCGGATAGAACGCCTAGTATGGGGAATTCACATCTAAGATAAGAATAGACAATTCGATTTGTGAAATGTAGTGTGGCCAATTGGATGCCTGTAAACCCTCAGTTAAACTGAACCGCACTGTAAGATTAGTATGTGCTCCGCTTGCTCTGTAATATTTGGCCGCATTTATTTGAAGCATCTAACTGTTATCTGAAACATTGTAATGTTTAAGGCTTGGTAGATGTTAAGCTCTGAATACGTGTCTAAGGCGTTGTTTTTCAGATGCCCCTATTGAGCATGACTGTTAGTCCCCACCCATCGAGTGGTGAGGTGTGGCAAAAGTGGAGACGGCAGTAAAAGGGTCCTTAGCGTTGGCTCTATGAAATACCGGGAAGCACACATAAATCACATATGAATGCTTAACAGTATACAGTGAACGAATTCCCTGGTGTTGTTAGGCCAACCTGGGACGGAGTGGTACACACAGGGAGGGGTTAATGTATCCCCCCCTTCTTAGATTTTAAGTCGCGGCCCATGAGTCCAGTGGAGCTGCCTTTCGGCTACAATAGAGGTTCAGTCGCTGGCTGGTGTCTCCAATGGTAACCTGAACTCGAGTCTAGCCTAAGCAGTGAACTTGATGACAGTATAACTTCTAAACTGGCGGTCGGCTTTCTGCAAATGAATGTGGGTTTTGATTTTCCGCAGCCGGGTGATACCAATTATGCCACACGGCGCTCCCGTGTCAACTTCCATCTGGAGCATCCTCCCATCGATTTGGACGTCAATCATGTTCGGGTGATTCAGTTTTTTATCCGACTCCCCATGTAACTTGTTCAATGTTTGGACCAGGTCCACTGGCACTTCGTTTGAGGAGCGACACGCGTGCTTGGTTTTCGATCAACAAGATTTGGCAATATGCCCAGTCATTTAGCAAAAGTAGCAGGTTGCGGTTTTGAAACAACACCTGTCAGCCCAATGTTGACCTCCACATCTGCCACACGGTTTCTTTGGCACAGATTTATTTCCACTGGGTGAGCTGCGATTGGTGGCTGATCTGGGACGCTCGTTGATTCGTAGGCTTTTTTTTGCCGGTTTCTTCCCCGACGGTTTGTCTTCGTAGGTGGTGTCTCATAGCCAAGTTTGTTTGTCTATTCATTTGTTGGGATGCTTACCGCTTTTGCAATGGCCCATGTGGCTTCAAGGCTTTGTGCTATTTCATATGCCTTGTCGAATTGGTCATGTTGTTTTGCTATTATCTCATCCCTCGTTTCAGGAGATCGTAGGCCGTGAAGAAATTGCTCTATGAGCATTCTGTCCAGGAAAGCTCCATACTGGCAATGAGCTGCACTCTTCCATAGACGAAGCACGAACTTCACCACGGTTCATCCGAGCTCTGGACGACAGTTCTGAACTTCACACTTTCAACGCATTTATTCTTTGGCCTGTTGAAATGGCTGGTCAAGATGGATTTCAACTCTCCATATGGGATGGTCTTAGGCTCTTTAGGGCTTGCGAGGATCTTTAACATGCCATTGAACTCCGCCCCCATATGGATACGAGCATACGCGGCGTACTGTGCATCAGAAATATTTGAAAGCTGGAGGCCCCACTCAAAGCATTTAAAATATTTGCCGACGGATCCCACTTCTGACACCAGTGATGTTACGTGTGGGTGGATAAGAGGGGACGAGCGATCGTATCTACTACTTACGAGGGTTGTACCAAAAGTAAGGTTCCCATATTTTTTACAAGTAGAAAACATTGTTTATTGTTATTAATTTATACATCGTTGAAAAGCTTACACTGTTGTCTATTTTTCAGCATAGTCTCCATTTTTTTCGACACACTTTTGAAGACGGTGCTCCAGCTTTTGTATTCCTAAGTCGAAGAAGTCTCCCGCCAATCCGTTGAGGAAGCGTGTGACCTCTGCTCGGACTTCATCGTCGCTCTTGAAGCGTTTGTCACCTAAGTGTTCCTTTAGCTTGGGGAAGAGGTGATAATCGCTGGGGGCTAAGTCCGGGCTGTACGGGGGATGGGGCATAACAGTCCACCCAAATTTCTTCAAAAGCTCCTGTGTTTGACGAGCGACGTGGGGTCGAGCGTTGTCGTGAAGAAGCACTACTCCCTCCGTCAGTTGTCCTCTCCGGCGATTCTGGATTGCTCGCCGGAGTTTGGTCAATGTCCAAACCGGATTACTGCTCGAACCTCGCACTTGGCGGGAGCGGCGATCAACACTTCCATCTCTGACGGCTGCCAAGCGAACACTGAGCGCCGTAGCGAATCGCTCGAGAGTGGGGCTCGAGAGTGCGGGAACCACTGCGCACGGCACTGTTGTCGGATTTAGCCTAGCACCTTCCCTCGAGGCTGTAGCTCATTGGGAACCTTACTTTTGGTACAACCCTCGTATAAACTACGGTGATTACCTGGTGAATCATGCTGGTGTGGAACCGTAGCTTCCATTTGAGTTATTGTATATGGATATCAGAGGGATGATAATCAGCATCCTTTGGAAGCAAGAAATGGATGAACACTCATCATAATGAACATCGCCAGGGAACGACAACAATGGAAAACAATCACAACATATAACAGAACGACACAAACAAATACATTTGTCGTGCACAACAACAATCGGCTTGTTAATTGCCGACACGGCAGTTTACAAATACTTAACAACATGTAAAAAATAATTATAGTTCATCAATTAGTAGTATATCATCATCAGCTGCTGAATCAGCATACACTTTGTTAGAATTAAATTGTGAGATCATCCCACCTCCTGGTAAGAATGTTACACAATTTTCTCCTCGAAACTTTAGTCCATATCTCACTTGAAGTATTGCTTTAGTGGTGGTTAGATTCAACTTGTTTCGCAGCTCTGACTTTACATTGCCAAGTTGTGAAAACAACCTCTCCACTGTTGCATTTGACAGTGACAAACTCAATAGGCTAAGAGCTAATTTCGATATATTAGGATATTGTTTCTCTCCTACAGCAATTTGTAGACGTTGAACATCCGACCAGAAATGCACTGCAGAATCAGTTCTTACGCTGTTTTTAATGCTAGAAAATGCCATGGTTAGATGATTCCCTTGACTTTGGCACAAATCAACATCTTCACAAACACTTTTGAACTCTTTGCCAAGTTCTGTAATTTGCATGTGAAATGGATCCATAGCATTGTGTGGGGCAAGAGAACTGAGATGAAGCATTACTTGAATGTTCTCGGGAAGCTTCGTCTTAATTTCTTGTAAGAGCTTAGTCACAAATTCACAGCATCTTGTCTTTATCTGCAGGAATTATTTTTCCTTGCTTGATTACTTGACTAAATTCGTATCCAAAATATATTGCTGATACAGGCATAATGTTATTTTGAGAGTTGAATTTCAAAATACAGGTATCTTCTCTTTTGACTTTTGCCAGCCTTGAAGGCACTATCACCATGTTCAGAGAACTCATACAGTAGTTAAGAAGATACTCCATCATCCTTTATGGATCTGGGTTTTCTCCCTGAAAAATCTTCTTGACTTGACATACCGCTGACAGAATATTAAGCAAAAACAATAGGTAGACCTTATTCAAAAGATCTTTAAACATGCAATAGATGTATTCTGCGGTATAGCATCGTTCTTCATCTCTAGCCACTTCAAAAAAAGCTTCAGCTCTTCCCACTGGCCAAAAACTCTTTCTACAGCTGCATTTACACTTAGCCATCTGGTATCACAGAGTCGAAGAAGGTTAAATGACAAGTGATCATTAAGAGTTCTATAAATCTCATGATATTTAAGCTTCCTTTTCTCACTGTGGTAAAACCAGTTATATGTTTCTTGTATGAGGTAGTCAAGTTGCCTTGGCAAAGTCTCACTTGCCTTACTTGTGGCCAGGTGAAGTAAATGGCAAACACATTTAACTGTAATTAAATGGGGTACTTTTGACCTGAGCAGAGTTGACACAATGCTAGCATACTACATTTACACTTGCTCCGTTGACTCTGATTCCCATTAACATGCGCAGTGGAAGCCCATCCATCGACAATGCTTTTTCTACTGCAGCAACAATACTGACCGCATCACCACTACCTAATGGAAGTAATCTGTACAAAGTATCTATCATGTCAGCTTTGAGCTGCTGAATTAGCTAATAATATCTCCTAACACTTATTTGTTGTAATATCTGTGCATTCATCTATCATGAAGTTTGTTGAAAGAGATACTGTGTTTAATATCTTTAACAATTTCTTCATGTAGACAAGGTGCAAGTACTTCCTCCATTAGGCAAGTGCATTTTGTTCTATGCAGTTTTATGTCTGTAAAAACATTATGCACTTTTTTTCATTACCGTCTATGGCTTCGCCATTTGATTTCACTATCAAAGTTAGCAGTGTACTGAAATGATCTACTGTTCTGATAGATAGAAGTATGCTTCGCAATAAAGGCTGCTAATCGAAGCTCCGCAATCTTCTGTTGGTTCGACCAAATAACAGGTTTGAAGTGCACAGTTACAGATGGTTGATCTTTTGTTGTCAATCTTTCCCTAGCAGCAATGTGCTTTTGCCTTTTTTCATGATCTTGCAAGTCCTTCTTTTTTGAAGCAAGTACCTCTCTACAGTATTTGCAATAGGCTTGATAAGGGGAGCCTTCATCGATAAGAGTGTTAACCCTATTGCGATAAGTTGGCAAAGCATGCTCCACAATACAGGGTGATTACAAAAGAACTTCACACTTTTAAAAATTTATTACATCAAAGCTATTCAGAATATAGACACACCACATATGGATTCTTAAAGAAAACTCTTGAAGTTTATTGTGGCACAGTTAAAGATGTTCAATATGCCCCCCTGTAGTCGAATTCGTCCCAAACCCGCATTAACATGTCTCCATCAATCCCACGTATCGTTACCCCATAATGAGTTCCTTCAGCTCATCTAGGTCACGGGGAAGGGGTAGGGAGAAGACCTCGTCCTTTACACACCCCCATAAAAAGAAATCACAGCACTGGATTGGTCGAGCAAACAATAACCTGGAAGTTGCAAAGTGGCCACCGCAGAGCCCCGACCTCACACCTTGTGATTTCTTTTTATGGGGGTGTGTAAAGGACAAGGTCTTCACCCTATCCCTTCCCCGTGACCTAGACGATCTGAAAGAACGCATTATGGTAGCGATACATGGGATTGATGGAGACATGTTAATGCGGGTTTGGGACGAATTCCACTACCGCATAGTGTATGCCGTGTCACGACAGGGGGGCATATTGAACATCTTTAACTGTGTCACAATAAACTTCAAGAGTTTTTCTTTAAGAATCCGTATGTGGTGTGTCTATATTCAGAATAGCTTTGATGTAATAAATTTTTAAAAGTGTGAAGTGCTTTTGTAATCAACCTGTATAATAGCGAATACACGATTTAAATTATTACATGCTTTTACATGAAGTAATCAATAGTAGAAAATTAACTTTAAGTTTGATGCAGATATAAGAAAATAACAAGAAATTAAGCCTCCCGAGGAAGGTATAGGAAAGTAGCAGAAGCCCTCAGTTCATCTATTATTTTATTCCTTCAGTTGCCCTTTTTAACCCCCCAATTTTTTAAAATCAAAAATTGATTTTCTCGAACCGTGTATTTAGAAAATATAAAAGAACCCTATCTTCTTTCCTTTCTCATCATTTTCGATCGAATGATATATGACACTCCATATGTTGCCTTAGTTCTAAAGACCAAGTGATTGCCACCCCCATAATTCCGACCCTATTGGGACAATTTAACCCAAACTTTACAGGAATGTTGATCTTGCTTAGAGGAACCTGCATACCGAATTTCATTCCTTTATATGCATAAATACGCATAGACCTTTTGGTCCCCTCTAATTTCCGCCCCCGAAACTCCGACCCTATTGGGTCAATCAAAACCAAACTAAATAGTAAAGGCGCACATGCCCATAGTAAGCTATATTCCAAATTTCAACCTTCTACCTCAAAAAATGCAGAAATTATGAAGGGGAAAAACAGACAGATAGACAGAAGGACATCCTGAAAACAATAAATAGCTCCATCCGTCTGCTACTTAATAATATATAAAGTATAAATCTATTATGGTAATTCATAGGGAATAGCTACCAATCTTTCAAAATGAAATATCTTTGAGGTTTATGCTTAAAAAAATAACGTATCGGCAAACAAAAGTTGACGGGAAAAGATAACGTCTATATAACAATACAGTATCTTATATAAAAAAAAAGCATATATTTATTCAGTATACTATATGCTGTTTACCATTTGGTAAATCATAATGGCTTTCATTGCCTTTTAAAATAAAAGCATAATATATGGCTGCATGAACAATTTCGGTATCAAAATATTACAGAATTTAAAAAGTAATAAGTAAAAATATCAGTGTCCCAAATACATAAAAAATAAATAAACTAAATATTTATTGATGAAAATAAAAAGAAAATTTAGGCCGTGGAATTTTCATTCCTATTTTCATCAATAATTTTGTGACATATAAGTTCATATGTACCTTTTACTGCGTGACATATGAAATTACATACACAAGATGTGGCTCAAAAGCCATATCTGTATTAAGTTAAATTAAAATAGAAGTTAAATAAATACAAGGGTTGGGGTATAAGTCATGGCAACTATTTTTTATGAGAATTCAAGCATTGGTGGAAAATGTGAAATATACAGATGAAAGGACAAGGAATGGACGAAATGTACGGACATTTAACAACACGCCAACACTTTGCTTCTCATGTTTATTAAGGTAGTTGACAACATTACGGGTTTCATGTTCTGGAATCATGAAGCCTGTAATGTTTCATAAGTTTCATGCTTATGGAAAATTTATTCTGGAACATGATTATAGATTTCATTTTCCAGAATAAGTAACAAAAATCAAAATAGAGAACGGCTGTTTTGATATACGAGCGTTGTTCAACTCGGGTTACATCCACCTTGAACGGCGGTTGACTAAGAACTGATTTAACATTGCTCTCTGCGCAACATCAGGAACTCACGGAGCCATCTAATGTTGTGGAAACATACTACCAGTAACAGCTTCCTTGAAACATATAACATTTTATGATACCATCCCTTAGCTTCTGAGAAAAAAAAAATAGTTGCCATGACTTATGCCCCAACCCTCGTATACAAAATCGGGGGGAGTTAATAATGAAGTAAACCAAGTGGGAACAAAAGCAACCTTATTTGGCAATGAGAGAAAATACAGGGTCTTTATAATTAAAGTTACATTTTGACATGGCCATAAAAAAAAACTACTGGACCAGAAGCTATAATACTTAGTAATATTATACAAGAGGGCATGGGAAGTTCATATCCACCAAACAAAAAATTAGTTCAAAAGGTCACCACCAGCATGGAATGGCACTCTATGCAATATTCGTGTCTAATTTCGTATACGAATATTGCATAGAGCACCATTCCATGCTGGTGGTGACCTTTTGAACTAATTTTTTGTTTGGTGGATATGAACTTCCCATGCCCTCTTGTATAATATTACCAAGTATTATAGCTTTTGGTCCAGTAGTTTTTTTTTTATGGCTATGTCAAAATGTAACTTTAATTATAAAGACCCTGTATATTGAATGGAAAATTGCTTATTTAATGATTGTATTATTATTAAGTATCATAGTGATTTGTTTTATGTAGAGTATTTTGACAATGTAAGCCTAATTATGCTAGCACGTGCTTTTCATTAAAAATAAAACGGGATCCGGGAGACTCCTTGCTGATAAGAATAGGGGGAGGGGTGAGTCACAGAGATAAGGAGGGAAAGGGAGCGGGAAACTTGAAAGAGAGGGGACAGAACTACGTAGGTATACAACCCCTGAATGCAGTGGGAAAATAGAAAAAATTTTGGTATCAGTGAGAACGTGAGGACATTCTAGCAATGACCCGCCAAGTGATCAGTAAGAAATTTCCGAGTGCCAATTTATTTTACGCCTTGAGATGTACGAAACCTATATCTAGCAAAAAAGCCGATGTAAGAGCAGTGTCTACAGCTGAAAACGACCGGAGGTGGGTAATAAACACTTCAAAGACGGCGTAGTCTTCGGCTCAACGGGAAAGCGACCAGGTTCCCTAGGCCTCTCGTGATAGGATGGGTATGGGGAGTCTTGTGGGAGCAAAGCAGGACAGCCCCTAGTTCTAAACCAAGAGCGTCAACCGTGGGTGGTCACCCAAGACAGCATGGCGTGGGAGATCCAGCAGTAAGCGACAGCAGAGCTCGATCCACCGGCAGCTGCGATCGTAAACAGGTGATCTACGAGGTGCAACGGAAGTTAACGTGAGCAACGATCAACTTAGTGACTACAACAAGATAAGTACTGTAAAAGTTATTTATGGGCCCCAACGTATACAAATTATCATAACCTGAACTGAATTCATGACTTTATAATTAATTTGCGTATGAAGTTATCGTCTCTTTCATTGTATTTGATTTTGGGTAGATAGTTAGAGCTATTTTTAATGACGAAAGCACGTGGTAGCATTTAGGTAACCATTATACTTTATTTATGCTGGGTATGCTAAGGATTAATTATATTGATGGATATTATAATTATTTAATGTCGAAATTTGTCGAAATTTTATTTTCCTCGTGTACTTAATAATCAACTGAATAGTCGTATCAAAATTATTCTTTATTACTACCATTAAAATTATTTCCACTTAATCCAATTTATACTGTTTGTTTGTTTTTTTATTTAATAATTGCTACAATAGATTATATACATGCGTAATAAGAATTGCAAACCCTATTTGAAGTTTTTTTGATTACTGCTTACCTTAATAAATGAATACTTGTTCTCAATTTCATATGTGGATAAGCTTAGTTATTAGACACCCAGGGAGTTAGAACTGTAATTTAATAACTAAAAAAAGGGGGAATTAAAGTTCACAGTGGGTAGTTAAGATCAGCAGTCAGAAACACTATACGATCACAGCGGTTTTGGAATAAGCAAGCGGGAGAGCCTTGCGCTGGTAAGGTAAGTTAGGTTAAGGAAATTGTGTATCAGATTTTTATTTATAATGACGCCCACTTATTAATTAAACAGTAATTAAGTAAGATAAGCAACAGGCGTAAACCGTCACAATTTAAACATCTGAGGTTTGGCGTAAGATAAACCCTCATCGAACATTCTTGAGATATTCTTAAATATTTATTGCTTTGTTTTTAACAAGTGCGTTAAATATTTCATCTGCAAAGTCTATCTTAATGAAATAAAAAGCAGTGATTAATCTTTTCAGTTAAAATTACTGTAATTCGCCCACAGTAATTACAGTAAATTGCAAAATCTGAATTAAGAAAATAGAATATTGCAAAATCTTTGACGCATAATATGTATCTTAAACAAGTAATCGATAAAGTTCAGGGCAACATTTGTTCGTTAAATCAGCATCACTCAACGACAAATTGCCCGTGTCTTCCAACCATTTGGAATTAAACATTCATTAATGGTTTTTAACACCGTTGTCACTTTAAACGATTGTGAGAAGTCTCAATAAGGTAAAGGTACGGTCTAGTTAATCATTACGTATCTAACGTCATCAAAACCATTCATCAAGTATTTCGTCATGTTAAACGTTTTCACAGAACACTATCTTTCTCAACGTACTCGGGGGCCCAGGGTTTCACTATCCAAGCAAAATCAAGTTAAAAGAAAATTATTGGGGACTACGCGGGGGAAGGGGGGGTTTCTACCCTTTGTGTCTATCATTCATTTGGGTACGGGTAGGGTAACGAGTTAGTGGGGAAGGATACCACGGACGTCCCTGACGGAACCTTCAAGACAAATTTCGTCATATCAGAAGAAACCAGTTTTAAAGTGTAGACTGCAGGTAAGTTCTATTCTCGCAATTATCAATCTTTTCAAATTTAAGTTTTAATTCACTATGTTCGAAATAATTGTAATCATTCGACTTTTACAGGTCACTTCTCTCAGGTTAAGTTCTGTTATCGGGTCGGTAATTCATTAATCTTTACAGAGCAAATCACAACGTCACTGTGGGGACCACCAAAGGTATTGTGACTGAAGTCAGTGTGGTTTTTTTTTTTTTGTTTGTTTGTTTATTTTAGTTTGGACGGGTAATATTGTAACAGGGGTGGTTAATAATTCGTGCTTTAAACGTAAAATTGTAGGTTTTGTTTTCTGCTCCATGCTTTAGGTTTATGAGTCTAGCGTTAATGTAAGATTTTGTTGTTTGCAATACATTGTGTTGTATTTATTGTATTTTAAGATCAGTCGTTTTATAATTATGTATTGTTGTTAACTTCGGAGGCTGCGACAATGCTTTCTCCGTCGTGTATGTTTTGTTTGTTGGATGTGAGATTCTGGGAATCTCCGAAGATATGTTAATGAGCAGTTGTTAAAAAAGAGCGTGTTGTTGTTAAAAAAGAAGTAGCGGGTCGGCACGATGTTTTTTGCCGCTGATTTTTTTTTTCTTCTGTCAATATTTCTAAGATAATGATAGTAGATTAAAATATGTCGAAATGGATCACGAATATAATAGATTGTTACTGCCCGTAAAGAAGTTTTAGTGCAAAAATAAGCAAATTTATGCGCCGTCTTTGTGGAGAATAAGTCACCACCATTGGTCTGCGTTTGAAATTTAGTTCAGCCGTCTAAGATAAGAAAACATCCCCAAATAAGATGACACTGTGGTGAGAACGTTCTTATATTTTTAATTATCGTTAATTGGCGATACATGTGGGAACTATCCAGTTTTAGAAAGGATCCGTCAGTTGTGACTGCATATTCTAGATTGCCGCGCAGCTGGGTGTTCTATTAAACTGCCCACGCACCAAGGAAGTAGGTCTGTGGAAGGATACCGTGATATGTATTAGGTGGCCGATCCAGTCGTGTTTGCGCTGACTGTAACAAGAGTTTTAATTAATTAACTGACAATTGACTGTCAGAGTGATAGTGATGCCATTCATAATTCTTATCTTATATATATTAGACATAGACTTCGCACGTGTGACGTAGCAGTTAGCTCCTCCCCTTAACAATGTGCCATCTTGGCTCCACGCATGCTATTGCTAAGCATTCCATATGCTGATTCCAATACAACTTTCCTTGCGCTAGTGATCAAAACGTCCGCAATAAAATTACATTCTATTGCTACATTTTTTAAAAATGACCCAAAATTAATTTCAAGAAATGAAAATACTGTCAAATCCTCCCGAGTGGGATCTGGATCACCGTTAATCAGGAGCAGTAAGCAATTAAAAGGAGGGTGCGATGCGTTCCAGTCCATTGTACCTGCGTCTGCAAGGCCTCGCTATAGCGAAAAGATTATTTCGCTTTCACGGAGCAACAGTAAACAGAGCGAACCGCAGCTAGCATATGCCCATGTATTGCTATTGAATAGCATAACATTGATTATGGGATACTATTTAAATAAAGTATATAATCAATCCTTATTTCATTGAATCTTAATACCTGTATGGGGGTGGATCTAAGCTATTAAAGAGGATACAGAGGGGAAGGTGTAGCCGAGGGGACTATATGTTTTATGGTCTTGGAGCCTTCTATGCATGGTATTAGAGTTTAGCAATTGTTATAATAGTTGGGTACCCTTTATTTGGATATGTTTTAATGACAATTACTATGTTTATCGTTAATAAATTAAGCATTTATACATAATTCAGTCTAAAGCGTTGTCCTTGAATAGTAACTCCTTAGCGAGTCCGAAAAACACCGCACCCCACCACGTGGGAGTGGCAACTAGTTGGGTCTCATATCTCGGACCCTCCCGCGCACTTGGGTATTTGTACAGTATAGTAAAAGGTTTTACCTTGTCTTCATGCATGTGCCATAATACGAACGTCTAGTCGGGACTGCCAAACCTTCGGTTCAAACTCATCGGACGGTCGGCAAACGTAAGTGTAATAAATAAACAGTTCATTAGCAATCAGCATAACCACATAAGGGAGAAAATTATCTTAGGCGAATTATTTATCTGCGGTAAAATTCGGTTTTTCTATTATTAGTTAATAAATTGGTAATTAACAAGGTGGGTCACACTTAACTGAACGTAGTTCCACGATTTCGGCAAGGTAACAACGATTTGTCATGCAGTCTGTTCTAACGAATCGCAAGAATTCTCAAAACAACCAACGGGTAATTTCATTAATTGAAAGTTCAATCGGGAAGAGACCGTCGAAGAATCGTCTCTGCTGTTGGTCCATTGCCTAGCCCTCCAGGAAAACTCTTTTCAGTTCCATATCTTTTTTCCTAGCTTTCCTATTGTTTTTTTTGTTTTTTTAAACTCACAACATCATTTTCATTGTTTCATACTACCGTCGCTCGACCTCTTATTGTCAAGGTGCTAATTACTCACGCAATGGTAGAAATTAGTTTTTCATTGTTAAGTCGTATATTTTTATTTCCTTTACAAAATACTTTCGTTTCACTTTAATTTTCCTCTCACTAAATAAAATTTGTGATTCAAACATAACTTTAAATGGCAAATTGAAAAGGGAAGGAAAAATTTTGCGACCCGGATTCGAACCGGGGACCATGCCTATCGCTGGCACTGCTCTAACCAACCTAGCTACCGCGGATATGAACAGCTTTACTGTTACAAGATATCCAAATAAACTTCATTGAAGCCACATCACAGCAACTCAATCGGCAGACCAGCCCCCGACTCGAAGGTCGGGAATATTGGGGTGTTTCTTCAGTCATTATCTTATATTTGAGTTATTTTCATCAATTTATTTGATGGTTAAACGGTAGGGACTATTCCCGACCTTCGAGTCGGGGCCTGCTCTGTGTTTCTTCAGTCATCATCTTATTAAATGTCACTAATTCTCACTGAAGGAAACAATTTTTTTTTTAAAACGTTGTCAGATAATAAAAGGGGGCAGGCGCTACAATATGTAAACTATGAGTGCCAGAAAGACTGTGATTGGTTGTTATTAGAAGCCAGGAAACATGAGCCAATAGAAACAGTCATGATAGATAGCTATATCTTCATGATTTATGATTTTTATGGTAAGTGGATTTTTTAATTAGAAAAAAAATGTAAAGATACAACTTTATAAAGTAAATATAAATTAAAAGTATTTAGGGATCAAAGATATTGTAATATTTATTTCAACCAATGATATCAAAACAACTGGAACGCTGACCCTATACGCAGTCGGCATTGAGAAGCGTGTCCAAAATACGTTTATGCTTGGCGCGAATGTAGGCATCGCAACATTCAGTGATGAATGCTTGGATTTTTTCGAACTTTGGAGTAATTATCAGAGTCAATTCAGTTCATCCATTTACTATATGATAGGATAATGTCATGTATATAACAAAATTTATTCTTTTAGCATGGTTAAATACTGTTCATCTTTTGACTGCAGGAGTAAAACTGGAGATTGTGTTGAAGGAAAAAAATTGGATATATGTTTATTTTAGTACACCAAGGCTCCTACTAATTCAGGATTCATTAATACTAATGGAAAATAAAAATAAAACTTTCAGTTTTAACGTAATGTTAATGCACTATCAGCATATACTTTCAGTATAATTTCTTATGCAAATTCCACGTTATCCGTCGCTAAAAAGTTGGTTATCCAGACCACTACACTAAAAGCTGACATCTCTAACAATGTATAAGACTTGGGCTTAAGATGTTATCTTTCGATGTATCGGTCCGGATAATCAACTTTTTAGCGACGGATAACTTGGAATTTGCATAGGAAATTTCACTAAAATGCACATATATCAAAAATTGTCATTCCACATGTATATGAAACAAAAGTTATATTTTAAATTTGATTTTTCAACGATTGAGTTATATATATAGTTATATATATTTAATTTGCATGTTTTTATCCACAAATAAATTGATGACCTCAAGTAATCGCATTACACATTCCGATTAAATGAAAATTTCACTTCTCAAACACACGAAGTTTACATTTTATTTATTTATTTATTTAAAATGGTAAGCAACGCCTGAGTGCCCAGTGACAGCTTACAGCTAACCAATTACAATGAAAAAGAGAAATTGAAGTAAAATAAAATTATAGATTATATAAAAATGAAAATACCAATAAGAAATATTATAATTAGAGAAAAATAGCCAAGAATTACAGAACAAGTGAAATATTTTCAATAACAATTTTTTTTGAAATGGTTATAATTCATTGCATTGATATCAATCAGATTGGATATAATATTGCATAATTTAAACATTCTATAGAAGGATAAATTATTTACAATTGTGTTCTTTAGTAAGGGTAAATAAAAAATTTCCTAGTTTGCACTTGGGTACACATAACTGGACATAATTAAGAAATTTAGAAGAATAAATGATATTATGATATTGCTTAAATACGGAGCAAAGATCAACTATAAACCTTCTCTTAGATAGTTTATCACATGTAAGATAAGTATTAGTTATATACATACCATTATTTAAAAATGTAGGATGAAAGAATTTGAAAAGATTACACAAGAAATTTGTTCGTACTTTTTCCAAACTTAATTGAATGGTGGAGGCATGTTCTAATATTGGTCTTACTAAAAAATACTGAAAAGTTAATACCACTTCTGCTCTCGTGGCTTAACTGACGGATGTGCATAAATGATAATCATGGTGATATCATTCTCTCACTCAGTGGGTCAAGCCGAGGTAACCCACATGGCATGGGCGGGTAAATGAAGCCATTGGCTTTCATTAGAGAATTTCTAATGATAAAATATGTAGTTTGGTAAGCTTTAGTTGTAATAAAATTAATATAACCATTGAAAGATACTTTTGAATTGAATGTGATTCCTAGATTTTTAGCATTTGAATTTCGTTGAAGAGTGTTGTTTAAAGTATAATCATAAATATGAACAGTTTTTTTTAAATGAATAAGTAATACAGGATGTTTATTATTAACTGGCATTTTATTTTCATTACATATTATCATAAATAACAGTAGGAGTATATACTAAAGCACTAAAAAGCAAAGTTAAATCCCAGTTCATTTTAGTTATTAAAAATAAATTAAAATAATTTCAAGGTTGCATAACAATGTGTGGTGAGCCAAGTTATGTGGTTTGACTTGAATAAGAAGTATAAGAATGCAGAAATACTGACAAAACGTTGTAGTAAAGCATATATGGTTACAACTTCTCTCTATTCATTCCTCATAAACGCTCCCTTCAGATCAGTGATTAGTAGCATCAGGTAGCCTAGAATTACGGACACAGTTCTCTCCCAGTGAGTCAGCGATCCAATTGTTTTAGATATCATTGATTTTAACTGAACAACACATTGTATATTGCATTCAGAAAAAAAATTATTTTTAACATTAAAATTACTGTATTTTGTGATGCCCCTCCCCCTAATATTACATGTGATAACAGATTACTGTTGGGTGGGATAGGCGTCAAGGGTTCGGGACTGATAATCGGGAGTGTTAATTCAAAATAAATTCTCTATGGCAGCTAATGTATAAAAATCGCTCTCTTTATTTCAGTTATGGAACAACTGTTCAAAATAATATTCATCAATAAATAATTAATCATCAATATTCACTGGGATTATCTTAGAACAGCATCAACAATGGCACAACAATTAATTGAGAGAGGCCCCTCGGCATTAAACTCTTAAGTGCTGTTTACTAATTATTACTACCATTTAATTTATGACTAATCATACATTTGCATGCAATTATGAGTGGACTCCACGCGATGCACTAGGGCATGCAGCAACCAGTGGGGCTTTGTCCCGTTGTTCAAACAGGGATTCGTGCTCAGTTACATATGATTAGTGGCTTCACTGTGCCAACAAGAAACGCCCTATCTATAATACATTATGTGTATGCACGTCATGCGGACCTTTTGGCAATAGTTAAACCGAAATGGCTATTGGGGAGGACCGCAGTAACCCTGCGGACATTTCAGCGCCACACTGAACCACACTGGGACAACTCCCATTCCGTCGGACGTGAGCTAAACGAGACTCCTAATTCTGTGGGAGCTCTGAACGTGCCGGCAGAGAGAATGCAAGGGAGTGCCTAGGATACCACGTGCGAGCCACGCATCCCCTTATGACAGCAACAGAAGGGTTGCTACAGCAAAACATGCTGTAGAGTCCTCTCCTTATAATTACTTATACTAAAGTACATCAGCCAGCAAGGGCAGTAAGAACAGCAACGCATCGAGACCACGCACAATGGAATGTCACAATTTTATAAATACAAAAGATCCAATTATTTCATAAAGTTTTTCGTATCAAATATACAATTATGTAGTAAAGAATTATTGGCAAAAACAATATAAAGGAAAGTAAATGTCTTCATGTAAATAATAGAAAGGATTTAAAAGCTTTAACATTAAGCTTTAAACAAAGCTTCATAACAGAGTAAATAAAGAATGGCCTATGAGGAATTTTACATGCCAAATCACAGATGTTTAAATTATTGAAGAAATTGGAAAGAAATCCAGGCTGTGGAATTTTCTTTCCTATTTTCATCAGTTCTTAAAGCAATGAACAACACATTGTGTATTGCATTGAGAAATAAATTTATTTTTACAACAGAAATACTGTATCGTGACATGTAGTCTGAAAAAACCATTATTTGAATTGCTTTTATATTTGTGATGTAAGACCATATCATTAAGATGCTAGTCGGGACAGAATGCAACTACTTCAGATCGTGGCAGTTTTGAAGTTGCCATCTTTATGAAAAGCTATTATTTATGATTTGAAAAGTACGTAATCTGGATCTTTATAATTAAAAACTTAAAAATCCAATTTATTATCGCATGTTTCTTCAAAAAGTTTCTTAATACAGTACAGATGGTGGTTTATTAAAAAAATAATAAAAGGCCATTTCATTTAGAAAAAGGCAAAAATACAGTTACAGTATTTTACATGAATTTTTATTGTGTGTTTGTTTTTCAAAATTATTACAGTACATATAGTGTATTCATGCATTAAGTACTGTAATAAATATTCATTTGAACTTTAAAAAACGTTCTTGGACAATTTTAGGAGATATGGCGTCGCCATCTTGTTTTTGAGAATTCACTTTTGCATTAGCTTTTGAAGACAAAAAAAATGAGGAAAAAAAAGGGGAATTAATGTACTGTACATTGTATATACTACATAATGTACTGTTATATGCAAGTATATTAAGTATTATGTGCTAATTTCATCTGAAATTCGTCAGATCGAAGTTCATTTGAAATGTTCTTTGAATCTAGTTTCTAAATTTTGATAAGTTTTTCCAGTTAACATTTTTTAACATATTTTACATTTAATTTCGTATACCCCACTTTGTTCTTTTTCTTTAATTTCTCTTTTGTTTTATAATAATGTTAATAATCTATTTTTGTACCTAAACACTACATCTATTTCTTTCTTTTGAAATATTTTTTTAATTTTGTAACCCATGTTTCCTTGAAAGGTTAAATAAATTCATTTTTTTTCTCTACATATGTTGTTGCTTATCTCTAATTCCTGTTGCTATATTAATGATTGATCTTCTTCGTACCCATTTCCAATTCCGATTTCTTTTTATTATTTCTAACATAAAATAAGAATTATGAAGAAACATGCAAACTAATCTACAAAATTAATGATAAGAGAAAAATAATAATCTTTGAAAATTTAATTATTTTTATGTTAAACAAATATTATTTTTTATTTTATTTATTTATTTATTTATTTATTTTTTTTTTATATTGTTGATAAGTAAAATAGATGGTCCCGAAGGGAGCCAGTATGGTTCAAGATCGGCTAGTAAGCTACCTGGGGACAGGACAGAATCATAACTAGATGAATAACTAAATTTTCTTACAATTACTGTATCAGTACAAATACACAAAAAACAACAACAATATATATAAACAAAGAATTTAAATAATTAATACTAAAAAAAAAGTTAAATGTTAATAAAGTTAGTAGACACATTTGTGTCGGTAACTAAGATAGTACTGTTCGATACAGTCAGCCAAAGTGAAGGAAAACATTAGATCTGTGAACTGGAAAAAGCTTCCTGCAACATATGAAGTTTCAGTTGTCTATAAAAGGCTCAATAATTTGTTAATGAGCAGAGTTCACTAGATAATTTAGCCCTTTCCAGAATCCCAGTATGAGATACACAGTTACTCACATATTTATTTTTTGATGTTGGGAGATAATACTAAGGGCTTGCCTAGTGGAATAATTGTGCAAGCCACTTACTAAATTAGATGGTATCGGGACAGATATATGCAAAATGAAATTAGCAGTCTTATAAATAAAAGCACACAATTGCTGTTTCTATATCTGACTGACTGTAAGAATTCTCAAATCTTGGAAATAAGAAGAAACTGAGGTGCTTCAGGGTAGCTTCAGAGGAATCTGCAAAATCCACCCTGAGAAACTCCACAGCTTCTATTATCCACAAGAAATTTTAAATACATGCAATACAGAATTTGTAGATAGCACTCAGGGCCATACCCGGGTGCTTCAGCCCCCCCCCCCCCCCATTTTCCATTTCTGGATACGGCCCTGATAGCACTTTATTATCACACCAAATACTAAAAGAAGAGAAAATAAAAGAATTATTAAACAAAAACAAAGGATTATGAGAACTCTATAATTAAAACTTTGTGACCTTTGCTGCTCTGTTTGATTGGACCCCCCCCCCCTCTCTCTTCTTCTCACTTTAACTTAAAAGAATCAATATTATAGGATTGATTAAAAGCTAGCTCAATATTTAATTATTTATATCAACAATCAAGGACAAAGGTCGGGTTCTTTAAAAAAATGGCAGGGCAGGTTGTGTCTTATCTATTCCAATAAGATAGGCAAAGTTTAGAATTAAATGAATGTCTCTTTATTCAAATTCAAGTAAGTATACCAATGAGATACAAAGAATAATATACCGGTAAATCTTAAGTCTAAGAAAGAAGTGATAGCTCTTAATATTAGAGAAGAAAGTTAATTCTAAAATCCCCAATTACTTAAGTCTAAGATAAAATGCAATATTCAATAAATGAGAAATATGATAAATGTATTTAAAAAGTTCTAGTTCCTTCAAGTACTCTGAGAATAAAAAGAATTTTTTTTAAGCCTCAGTTTTAATATAGCTCACTCAAATTGCCTCTTTATCACACACGTCTTGACAACTTATGAATCTTACTTATCAAAATGTTTCATTCTACTTACAGTTATGTAGTATTAAAACGTCTGCGGATTTGTAATCACACGTATTACAATCTTAGGCACTTAACACTTTTTATATCAACAGGCCATTATATTTCACTAATCACCTATCACCCTGAAGCGCAAAAACACACCAGAGAATGATCCGGATCCACTGTTGATCTCAACTTGTCCCCACTAAGTTCAACAGAAGATCTAAAATGCGGAGTTGTCTTCCTTTCACAATGGCAGGCTCTTGATCACGCTGATCTCTTGCAATAGCTTTCTTTCTTGATTCACGATGCCGTGAAGAATGTTGAGGTTCAGATCTCCAATGATGACTCCACTGTATGCTGATGATGCTTATTTCTTATTCACAAAACCACTTAGAAAATGAACTTCATTTCTTGCAATCCGTAACAGATTTAATTATACGTCCAATGGGATCCTGAGGAGATGCCACCCTTCACCAGGGTTTACCAAGTTTTCTTTGATGATGAGCCTGCTCACAAACCATAATCTGGAAGGAGAAACTAATAGACCTGTTTAACTAGCCATGATAGCTTCACAGCAGCCGTGAGTGTCTCAACTAGTCCCCCCTCCAAATTTCCTTTTTGCCGTCGAAATTTCCCATCCAAGAGAGGAGCGCGCTCAGCCTCCCTCCTGCAATCACCTTGGCAGAACTCATACTATTTTTTATTCATCTCTCGCTTATAAACAGAGAGCACTTCCGGTCTCCCTTCCCTTTCTCGTTTTATTAGAATCCGATACGAACAAACGAAGAAATCATTATCATTTCCAACTCTTCATAAAATAAACTACTCATTAATAAATTCAATACTTCAATTCACCTAAGAATCCAAAGACTAAATTCAACTGTATTTAAATACAACCCAAAAGACAGTCTCATCCTGTCATAGCACCTCCCCTCCTGCTATTTCACAATTGCATATCCTCGATTTATATCCAATTTTAGAATTACTAATTCTATCAACGCTATAAATTCTCATTATAAAAATTTATATACTTTCATATTCCCACTGTTCAACTGAATAATATATGCTATTATTCCAATGACCACGTTTCTCCCGAAATGGTTTTTCAACACAACACGTGATAACATCACAACTTAAAAAAAAAAGATAATACCATATATATTAATAAAATTACAATGTAAAACAAGATAAAATAATTAGCAAAAACAAATACTGTATCTCAATAATAACAACAATGTAACCAAAAAAACATTAACAATGAATATAAAAATACGGTTTAAAATTTTAAAAATTGTGTTGTAAGAAATTTAAAAAATTTCAGTTGTGAATGAATACTGAAGACGCCTGAAAGGACAAAAGTCTATTTTATTCTAGCTGAATAAAATATATGTATTGTAAAATGGACGTTAGTGAGTAATTACACATTTAATGTACAATATAATGCGAGTTGAATAACGAATCTCTAAAGCAAGGAGAATATTACAGAATTATCCTGAAGTGATAAAAGGAATACTAGAAGATGACTTATATATACACTACTGTTTATAAAAATCGCAACACCCTGATGGAATGGTCTAATCCATCTGCAATTTACAATATTTGCATACAATGGGTCAGAGTATAAATGATTAGATTTTCAGAGTAATTGCTTGAAAGAACACCATGCCTCGACGACGACGAAGAGTACCATATCAACAGCTGACAGACTTTGAAAGAGGACGCATAATTGGTCTGCGTGAAGCGGGATGGTCGTATCGTGACATTGCTGCTCGTGTAGGACGTAATGCAACGACAATTATGCGTGCATGGAGGCAGTGGAGCGAAGAAAACAGGGCACACCGAAGACCAGGCTCAGGAAGACCCAGCATGACGACACCGCGAGATGACAGACACCTCTATCGCATGTGTGTAGCAGATCGTACAGCCACTTCCACAGTGTTAGCACAACAGTGGGGTGCTACAGTAGGCAGGACAATGTCTGCTAGCACTGTACGACGCCGTTTGATTTCTAGAGGATTGATGGCACGAGTACCATTGTTGCGGATTCCTTTGACTCAAAACCACCGGCGCCTCAGGATGCAATGGGCCCATCAACACCAACAGTGGCAAGCTGAATGGCAACAAGTTGTGTTTTCGGATGAGTCAAGGTTTAACTTGCAGCACCATGACGGCAGGATAAGAGTCAGAAGACATCGTGGCGAGCGCGACCTTCCAGAATGCATCCTGCAGCGTCATTCAGGACAAACGCCAGGGGTGATGGTGTGGGGTGCAATCAGTTACCATGGCCGTTCCCGTCTGATCAGAATCCATGGCAATCTGAACAGTGACCGGTACATCAGGGAAGTTGTGCAACCCGAGGTCATCCCCTTCCTGCAGAACCTTCCAGGCGCTGTATTCCAACAGGACAATGCCCGACCGCATGTGGCCAGAAATGTCCTCGCCTTTTTCCAAGCACATCAGACACCCTTGTTCCCCTGGCCTGCTCGTTCACCAGACATGTTCCCAATCGAACATGTGTGGGACAGGGTTGCTCATCGATTGGCTCGTCAGACTCCTGCAGCAGCAACTGTGGATGAACTGTATACCCGTGTAGACAGAGCATGGCAGGACATTCCCCAGGCCCTTATTCAGAGCTTGTTTGACTCAATGCCACGACGTTTAGAGGCTGTAATTGCATCCCACGGTGGTTTCACCCGATACTAATGTGACAATAAAACGCATTGTATTGACCTGAAAATCTAATGGTTTCTTTTCTGACCCATGATATGCAAATGCTCCAAATTTAATGCAGATTGGGCTATTCCATCAGGGTGTTGCGATTTTTATAAACAGTAGTGTAGATAACCTAGAGAGAAGAAGGAAGGTATTGGCTGGGATGCCAGAAGAGAACAAATGGAAGCCTAGAAATGAATTAAAAAACATGCTGGGACAGGGCAAGAAAGAGGACAAATGGGAGGTAATAAGAGAGCAACGAGAAAAATGCGATAGGATAACACATACAGAATCAAAATAACAGAAACTGTGAAAGAGATTAGGAATGATGCAGTCGAACCTGCATATAAGAGCTCTGGATCAAATGCAACTCCCTAACGGTGTTTCCACAAGCAGGCCTGACTACAACCAAAAAATACAGAGCCGAACATAAAAGAAGAAAATTATGAAAGAATATAGAAAAAAATATTGAAAAAAAGAGAAAATATTTGAGAAAGTTGAACATAAAGAACATGGAAAAAAATTGATAAGAGAGATAGGTGGTGGGGGGGATTATAGAAAGAGAAAGACAAGGGCTCAGAAAGGCCTGCAACAAATTACGGAATAGCTGGAGTAGGAGGAGAATATGGGAAAAGTAATGAAGGAATGGTGCTTTTGCTAAGGTTAATGACATATTAGGGGTTAGGGATTTGATATTTCAAATAAGAAAAGACTCAAGTTGCTTTCTTTCTTTTTTATTATGGAAGTTGTTGCGAAGAACATAAAGGCTGATGCCCTGTAAAGAGTGGCCAGGGAATTAAAGTGTTTAGCGACAGGGGTGTCAGCATTGCTAAGGAATGCACGTCTTCTAATTCATTTCCAGGTTTCCCATTTGTTCCCTTCTGGTGTCCCAGCCAAAATACCTTCCTTCTTCCTCCTACATTGTCTATATACAAGTTGTCTTCTAGTACTCTTTTTATCACTTTAGGATAATTCTCTAATATTCTCCTTGCTTTAGAGAATTATCCTCCCTGCTTTGACAAAGAATAGCCTCAATCTGAAACGTCCGCTTTTATTTTTGATTTATTTATTATTTTATTTTTTAATAAATTTCTCTTATTTATAAAATTCTAGGGTTCTTGAGTCTCATCCTTCTCTCCTTACATCGATCAAGTAAATAAATAAGAATATAAAAATAGCCATATACTTACCTATCTTCTACAGTTATATCGAAACAAAATCGCTTTTCTATTGAGTCAGTAGGCCTTCTTACGCAAGATTTGAGTAAGAGTGATTCACCTGCAACCTTTAAAAAGACATTGAAAATAAATTTCAAAATTACAACATAGAAATGGAAAAATAATAAATAATAATGTAATAATGAATAATGATAATCTATATAAATAAAAGTCTAAATCCTCAGCACTTTTCTTGGGGCTTCCACAACATAAAAATATGTGAGGACAAGTCAACTTCACTAATTATGTAAAGAGGTGTCTTTTAGTAATTTTTGAATTTTAAAGCTGTTATTAAAAATTTAAAGACGATTGTCAAATATCAATTAACCTGTAAATAAATGGTTATTATGCTGGTGATCATACATATGGTTCATGTTGCATAGTTAACAACAAGGTAAAGGTTCTGGGTGTAGGGCATTTGCCACTGGGACATTTTCCACACCGGACATTTGCCACCCGGACGTTTGCCACACCGGATATTTGCCACAGATTACATTTGCCACACCGGATATTTGCCACAGATGACATTTGCAACACGGGACATTTGCTCCTAACTGCTTATACTGCTTCAGTATCCTTCTTGTTCAAAATGTAATTAATAACTATAAAAGAAATACGACAAACTGATCACATACTGGAAATTAAATTTTTATTAAGTAAAAGGTAAACAATAACATAAATATGATGGTGTAGGACTTTCAATTCAATTGGATAGCATGTCCTATACGGTTTAAAAATTCTGACAATGTCTTCCGAATGGCAATTTAAAAATTCTAAAAAGCTCTGAACATACATCTTTAGACAGACACTGCTGAAAAAAAGTTTGCCCATTTTCTTTGTGAGATATCATTGATATGTGGGTTGGTTTAAAGAGCTTTGTAAGTTACAGAGCAGGTCAAAGAATCAGTCACTGAAAATACTCATATTGTGAAAATGGTTTTGTCCAAGATTCTAAGTAAGACAGACAAGAGAGAGACCTTTTCCGTTTAAACCCTCATACCTGGCTTTTCTAATAATTTCAGTAACCTCAGTTTAAACCTTCAGCAAAATGGCAAACATATACGAAGAGCTATTGAATGCATTACTCAACCTATGCCAGGAGTTGAGATTCAGTCTAGATCCCAAAACCATCATAATTGACTTCAAGCGTGCTGTGGCGCTGTATTATCGATGCTTGGACCTCAGGTTCTTATTATTTTTTCAGCTGTTTTTTCAGACATTATACGGGGGCAGGTACCTCCTTTATAGGTGAAGAAGGGGGCATCACGATTATAGTGTGGAGAGTATCGGGGCATTGGCGAAATGGACCCTTGACGTCAAAGTAACGATGATCAGGTCGAAATTAAAGGGGGCCAAGCACGCTGCGGAACATGAGTTGTTAGACATCGATGATTACAGACAACTGCATGTGCGCTAGGAGCACGTGTTTGGGAGGCTGAAAATCACCCAAGATTTCTTCCAGGAGCTCCACGACACGATTCAGGGGCCGAATGAATCTGTAGCTACCTTTGCCGGCCGCCTGGAGTTGGTGTTAGAAAGGTATCTTGGCGCCGCTCCGGAGGCAGTCCCCATACGAGAAACAGCACTGTTACAGCGGTTCAGCAACAGTTGTCTGCTGACTCACCAGAGGGCGTTAATGATTGCCAACCCCTAAACGTACAAAGAGGCGGTCGTGCTAGCGATGAGATCAGAAGATCTTGAGAAAAGGTACAAACGGGCTGCCAATGTAGTGGAGACCGGGGAGGGAGGCTCAGGTGGTGAGGGAGGGCACCATATAGGGCGTATCGGATCGAAGGGCTCGAAAGGTGGAGGCTTAAGTGGTGACGCAGCTAAACCACAAGGAGGTGAATGCAGTTGTTCCGAATCCATTAAGAAATTAGAAGGAATTGTAGAAGGGTTATCTAGAGCAGTCGAACAGCTGGTAACGTCTCAACTGAAGACGCAAATAACACCAGCTGCGACCGTGCCAAATGAGTTACACGCTGTAGTGCCCCGTGGGGGAGAGGTGAGCACTGGCTGCTACTGCTGCGGCCAATTGGGGCATCTGGCCAGGAACTGTCCACAGCCGGCGCCCCAACCCCGAAGTGTGAATACAAGTCCAGATAGGGTGGAAGTGTGAGTCATGTTGATAATACAGGTTATAGCCTAGGTGAGGGCTAGTCACAACCTGTCGTTGCAGATAATTACGCAATGAATAGAGGTTTGGGAAATGCGTGTACAGTGAATGGAAGGGAGGGTATGCTGAAGTGGTCTTACTCTGTGATGACACCGTCTGTGGTGAATCAGACCACGGGGGAGATGTGGATTGAGCCAGCGGGTTTTCAGAGTGAGGCTAGCCCATGGGTCGCTCAGGGAACGGGTAATGGTAACCAGTCAGAGCAGATTGAGGCTCTGTATGGGAACATGGAACCACCGATACGAAGGGCTGAAACGCCTCCAGGTACACAGACAGTGACTGCAACGACCTATGGTGCCACGGAGGGCATGACTAGGATTAATGATTCTCGGACCAATGGAAATGTGCTCCAACAAAGTACAGCCGTAGGAACGTTATCAGTGCCAGGGATACTCGTAGAAGGACAATTGAAGCCTAGCCTCGAAAAGGGATCTAAGGGACATAATTTCATAAACTGAACTAAAGGTGGTAGATGAATCTATGTAATCTGGTGTGTAAGGTGCTGCCACCTTCATGTGTTTTCAATAACTAGAAGCTTTCTTTACAATTGTGAGAACATCTAGTGTAGTGGAAGAAAGATCTATGTAACAAACAAAATGGCGACTCCCATGCGGAAAGTTTTAAGAGAAGCCGATTTAAATCGTGAGAATAAGGGGAAAAGAAAGCGTAAAGATGTTTTTCAGTGGAAAGACAATACAAGAAAACGACTGAAGGATGTAGGATTGGCATACACAACCAGAAAGGGGTCTGTGAAACCACCTAAAAATGCCCGGAACCGGTAAGTGAATGTAACGTGGAAAAGGGATCTACGTTGAATGAAAGAAATTACTATTTCAGCACTTTAAAAAGTCATATAAAATTGAAAGCAAATAAAATAAAAAAGAGAAATAAAAATAATAAATTGAAATAAAAAAAGCATAATAAATAACAGTTGTTATTTATACAACTGTATGCAATATTATATTAACAATCCAAAAACAGCTTGAAGAAAATGCTGAACAGAAGTAGCAAGTTAGTTGTTTGGCAACACATTAGATAAAAGATATAACAATGTAAGTTATGTGCTTCACTACTAGATAGCCTTCCGAATAAGTAATGTAAGGTCCTTCATCTCATAGATCCTTTTAAAAAAGCTGCTACATTAATATAATAAAATAGTTTGATTATCGTTACATTATTTTTTTCTTTTATACTTTTTCAAGGAATGTACACGCAAGTGCAAGGCAGAAGGGTGCATGAAGCTCACACAAGAAGATAGAAGCGGCTTATTTGAAGAATTTTATAGGTTGAACTATAACGAACAGTCTGCTCATCTGTTTTCATGTATGCGAATGGTTCCTGTTAAGCGCCGCAAGACATCTACCAGCAATAATGAAAAACAGGATACATCAGCCAAAAGTAGGAGAAACTGCAGTTTCAAGTACAGTGTTCGTATTAAGGGAACTGACTTGCTAGTTTGCCAGAAAACTTTGTGCGATATATATGCCGTGAGCCATAAACGTCTTCAAAACTTGCAAGTGAAGTTAAAGGCAGGGCTTACGACACCAGCCGATGGCAGAGGTCTCCATAATAATAGACCCCATGCAATTGAAAATTCTACGAAAGAACTTGTTCGAGAGCACATCAGATCTTTTCCATTATTTGAAAATCATTACAGTAGAAGCAAAGTAAGTGAACAGCGACAATACCTCCATCCTTCACTTTCTCTGTCAAAGATGCATTGTCTGTTTACAGAGAAACATCCTGAGTGTGGTACTAAACTGTGGCTGTACAGGGACATATTCTTTAAAGAATTTAACCTAAAGTTTGGGCAGCCTAGATCTGATACCTGCAAAAAATGTGACAGTATGTATGTGAAACCAGTAGCCACTGATAATGAGAACCGACAAGAAGAAATTCGAAAGGAAATGGAACTTCACCATAGGAAAGCTGAAAAAGGTTACGATTCTCTGCGAGAAGACATCGAACGCAGTACAGCAAATGAAAACAATGTTTTTTTTTTGTGCGTGGACTTGCAGCAGGTCATCTTCCTACCTATGCTGACACATTCAACAATATTTTATCAACGACAGCTCTCATGTTACAAGTTTGCTGTTCACAATCCAGCTACCAAGCATGCCAAGATGTTCTTGTGGAATGAGACGATAGCAAAGAGGGGAGCATCAGATATAGCTTCCTGTATTCTGCAGTACGTGAAGGAAAAATACCAGGCACTCTCAAATGGCCAAGAACGAAAGCTTATCATCTGGTCAGATAGATGTGTTGGCCAGAACAACAACTGGAAAATGATTTCCTTGTTAACATATCTCTTAAAGGAGAAGTATTTCAGTTCTATAGAACAGAAGTTCCTTGTGTCAGGCCATTCTTTCTTGCCTTGTGATCGGAATTTCGCACAGATCGAAAGGTGCTTAAAAAAAGAGGTTGCTTATGTTCCTTCGGAACTGATTCCTATTATTGCCAATGCACGTCCATCCAACCCATTTGAAGAGAAGGCAATGCAGCAAAGTGACTTTGTAGACGTCAGTGTGATAGAAAAGTCCATAAGGAAGGATCCCAAGCTGAAGATCACGGAGGCAATGTGGATTCAACTACGATTTGATGATCCAAGTGCCATCAGCGTGAGGAGTACTCATAATGTTATGGAAGCTTGGACTTCCTATTATTTAGTTCCACTAAATAAAAGAAGACGGCTTACTCGTGGACTAGCAGTACCCCATGATCTTCCGCTGACCTATGATGGGCCCCTTCCAGTCAAAGCAGAGAAGCTGAAGGACTTGAAAGATATGCTTCCCTACTTGCAGCCAGAGCATAGAAAATTTTATGAAAATATTAAATCTGAATAAAAAGTTTGTCTGAATTGATCCAAGGAATGCTTTTAAGTTTACTATAGATTATTTAAAAGTATTATTCTAAAATGATTAGCTAATCATTAATGAAATAGTGGAAAAGGGATCTATGTAGCATATACACTTAGATCTGTTTTCCACATTTTTTTTTTCAATTTTATTTAATATTTAAAAAAATATTAATCTTAGATAAACAAATGACAGTGTTTATATTATTAAACAACTTCAATAACTACTGTGCATGAATTTTCAGAAATAACTTTCATCCTAAAGTTTTTTTACTTTTTTTGTAAAAAGATCATTTTGTCACTTAGATCCCTTTTCGAGGCTAGGCTTCCATTGTCTAGGGAGGTGTTTGAAGAGGAAGCAGCCCAGGGGGTCTAGGCTGAACTCATCGACAAGCTGTCGATCTCGACAAAATCTAACCGTCAATAAGTGGCATATTACACATTTATACACAAATTTACACACGTATGGCTAGATGATATACACTGATATACACATTTACACATAATTTCAAACATTTATCCATGTATACACATAAATACATACATAAACACATAACTGTAGACACACTATATTATCATTTTCACAGTTCAAGTTTCGTAGCACAAGAGAGTACTTCATGTATGTAAATATTTTTAAACAAGTTTTTGTTAATATTTTTAGAAAATGTGTATTCTTGAGCTGTGTGTATTTAGCCTGCAGGCCGGAAACGAAGGAAAAAAGATTTTAATAAGAAATCTGTTGCGAAATTCTGAAATAACGATCGTCAAGTGCATAGTCGACTGCTCTTGAATTGTAGACAAGAATGGCAGAATTGTAGGCAGTTGTCGATGGTCAAAGTCTACACTCGAAAATCGACGGTGTAGAGTCTGTACACTGTAGACAAGTAGACAAGTGTACACTGTAGACTCTGTAGACACTGTAGACAAGTCGTGTTCATGCTAGCTCGAATCGACAAATGCGTCATTAACCACGTGACCATCGAAACTTGTCGACAGTCGACTGCTTGTCGATGAGCTCAGCCTAGACCCCCAGGTTGCGAAGTGTGAAGTAGATAATGTAAAGGAGGAGGCAGAGGAGGGGAAGGAACCAGTCTGGCGTGAAGGCTTGAAAGTTTTTCATGAAATTCGGAAGCAATTAGGCGAGTATCCGCTGAAGGATGGTAATAGAGCGGCTGATGGTTTAATGTATTCATTGGCAGGCAAGGTCCAGGCCTCCAGAAAACTGACATGGAGGGGTAAGGGGGGAAGACGCAATAAAGGAAGAGTAGAGGCTCAAGGTAGCACTAACTGTGGAGATACTGGTTCTAAAGGAGTGGACAAGAAGGTTAAAAATAGCCAGATACCCGGATCGTATTGTATGCAGCAGGTGGATAAAGAGAAGTGTGCGGAGATGTGGGATGTGGAAATTGATGAGTCAGGAGCTAGCATGGACGGGTATGAGCGCCCGCCGTCATCTCTTGATAGAGGGAATACAGAGTACTGCGAACTTGACTGGTGATGCAAATGATTCGTGTAGTTAAGTTTTGTTGTCAAGAGCGTATGATTAGAATGTGTGGTTGTTTGTTTATATATATATATATATATATATATTTGTGTTTATTATTTTGGGCGGTTGTGTTGTGGTTTGTTTTCTTTTGTAGTGCTAGAACGTAACCCTTCACAGGGTATGTTCGAGGTCTTTTGTCGGGCGCATGTGACATTCCATGTCAGTTGGAGTGGCATATGAGCCCGGCGAAGGGAATTATTATCATTATTATTTTAATATTATTCTTTGGTAATTAGCTTTTGTTTTTTTCAATAAGTGTAATTAATTCTGTCCTTCTAGTAAATTAGTTATTACGTATTATCTGTATTGGGTTTACTTGCGTGCGATTTGTCAGGGTAGCTTGTGTGTGACAGAGGGGAGGGGGTGTTTTATTTATTGGTGCGTCATTTTCTTTGTTTTAATTTACGGTTTCTTCTAGCGTTCGTTAGATTTGTGTTTACTATAACAAAATGCACTTGTTGGTTTCACTGGTCATTTACCCGGTATTTTTGATGCGTGTTTGCGATTGTTGTGAAGTGGTTGTAAGCGCTAATTGAATGCGTTTGTTGTTTTCCTCTGTTGGGAGCTGCGATTGTTGGGAGCGATTCCTAGAAGATCGCCTCAGCTTCCAACAGAGGATTGTGACAATAATTTCTGAGAAGGAATGCATGGAATTGCTTGTTGTCTGGTTTTGTTGTAAAAAGTCGTTTTTTTTTTTTTATGCCATACGTCGCCGAACCAAGCGGACGTAAGTTCAGTGGACATTTTGATTGTTGTTTTTTTGGAACACTGTAACTATGAATGCACAGTGTTTTAGTTTATTTTAACAAGTTTCAATTGGATTATCATAATCGGCAAAGTACAGAATTATGGAAGAAGGTTATAGCATGATTTATCTGACAGAGTCTGTGAATTTGGAAGGCAAAGCACCGCCCGAGGAGGGATGACTAACGATTTGATGATGACTGTTGAGAGCCATTTCCCCGGCCTACACGGAGCAAGATGCCCTACAACAGAAGTCGAATACGGTAATGTTTGTGGAGTGATTCAAGTTTGGTGAGGGATCTTTTCTATTACTTTCTCATCATGAAGAGTTGCATTTCGAGGTGCTAGTGTACTTTGTACCAACTGGGTCTTCGAGCCTCCCGTTGGAAACACCGGTTAGAGCCACAATGCCCTCTTATGCTGCACTCTCGTGTTAGAAAGCAGTCATCATCCTAAACAATAGAACCCCCACGCCGATTGACTTGTTTGTTGATAGATGAAACGCTGTATCTTTATTTACTTAGTTGATAAATTCATAGTAATAATAAGTAAGTGCACCCTCAGCACCAGTCAATTCAGAGACAAGCGCACGCGTCATGGCAGTTATGCTGGGAGTAGAGAGACTGCTCCAATTTCCCTGCATCATATGCTGTTCGGCACGGAGATTAAGTTTCCTGTTCTGGTGTCGGTGCCAGTGGCTGACGGGTCGAAGCTTTTGTGCTCACCAAGGGGAGTTTCTGTACCTCTTGTATGCACTATAAAAGGAGGCACATAGCGTCTGAGTGCGTGCGTTAAAAGGAATACTTATTCGGGGCACGAAGCTGTGGTTACGGTTCGTCAGCCCTGGGAGCATATGCCTCCTCTCATTTGCATTTAGCAACGCATGACGTTGTGCTGAATCATAACCACCGAGAGAGAAGGCCTCTGCGATGAAACGTAATACATTGTTACATCATAGATAGGGCGTTGTTATTCGTATTTCTACCAATAATAAGCCATAAAATTGCCCTAAATATGATGATGTAACAATGTATTACTTTTCATCGCAGAGGCCTTATCTCTCGGTGGTTGCGGCTGAATGGCCTTTAGGCTAGTGCCTTCGAGTGCCAGTGGATCCATTAACATGAGCATCGCTCAGTGCATGCCTGGTGAAACGTAATTTTAGCGGAATAGTTCGAAGGGGCCCCGTCGATATTAAGTCAATCTATGATATCCAGAATTTATGATTGTTATGATAAATAAGATTAGTAGATCAATGAGAATAAAGCATTTATTTTTGTCTGCCAACTGAGTGTTGTGTCAAATTACCCTTTTTCTGGTTTCGAACTTTAGCAACCCCACTTCCCAGCTCCGATCTGTTGACGGTTTTGTTAATTTATTCATAGAGGAGGTGGGGAAACGCTACAGCATGAGCAGTTAGGCTTCAATGAAGTGTGCTACCGCTGGTGCCACGCCAGCTTACATCACAACAAAAAAGCCAGAAAATGGGCTTGTCATTGCAGCATCTCCAGCACTACCAGGTTGAAGGGGACGACATGTTATCTCGGATTGTCACTGGTGATGAGTCTTGGGTGCACCATTATGAGCCTGAGATGAAGCGTGCCTCCATGCAGTGGAAACATCCCTCGTCTCCAGCGCACAAGAAGTTTTTAATCCTCGTCCACCGCGCACAGTGAATCATCTATTTTTACCCTTTTATCTCACTTTTTAATCCTCCCTCCCCAATTTTTTAAATCGAAAAATTGATTTTCTCTAGCGTAGTAGTTAGATAGTGTAAAAGGGCTCTATCTTCTTTCGTTTCTCATTATTTCTGATCGAATGATATATCTCATTTAACCTAACCTAACGGCAATTTCCCTTGTTGGATTTCCTCATCGCTCAAAGCGCTTATAATTGAAAAAAAGATTTTGCATAAGCAATATAAGCAATCACTGTGTTCATCTGATTACCTCAAGTTTCTTTCCATCCATAGATGCTGTCGTGGCCTCACTAGGCAGTGTTTTAAAGATTATCCTTCCCGAATCCAGGAATCTCTTCCAAATAATCCGAGTCATTTTGGAGTTTCATTTGTAACTGCCAACGCTCTTCAGTACATATCCCTATACTTAAGCACAACGATGCATCAGTAAGTGATCCTAAAGCTATATATGAATTATTTGCACAACATTTTGCCTCTGTATTCACTGGGAATGATACGCCTAATTTCGCAAATGACAACCCTAATCATTCGATCACTCAGGAGGATACCTCCTTTCCCCTATCGTCTTGTCACATTACCTTTGAAGAGGTATATAATACTCTTTATAAGTTAAACCCTTATAAAGGTTGTGGCCTGGGTTGTATTCCCCTCAGTGTTTTAAATATTGTGCTACTCTTTTATACTACCCTATTACTAATTTGGTTAATTTATCCTTCCAATATGGATGTTTCCCTGACATTCTGAAGAATAGTTATGTTGTACCCATTCATAAATCTGGTTCATTAGCCAGTGTCTGTAATTATCGACCGGTTATCGTCCAGAATGTTTTAGCAAAGATTATTGAGAAACTGCTATTATCTAAAATTGGTAATCTATTGACCAGGCATATGTCCTCATTCCAACATGGATTTATGTCCGGCAGAAGTACAGTAACGAACTTAGTTTCATTTCAAACCCACGTAATATATGCCTTTAAAAATCATCAACAAATTGGCGCTATTTATCTGGATTTCACAAAGGCCTTTGATAGAGTAGATCACTCCATACTTCTGCACAAATTAGAATCTTATGGGATCACTGGTTCATTATTAGCATGATTTTCTTCCTATTTAAAAGATCGCCAATTAATTGTTAGATATGCTTCCTTGTATTCATCTTCATTTATTGCATCATCTGGTGTACCACAAGGATCACACATAGGACCAGTTCTCTTTAATCTATTCATTAATGACTTGGCTAATGTTGTTGACGTTCATTTGCTGCTATTTGCCGACGACGTGAAACTCTATTGGCCAGCCTCTTCCGCTGATGACTGTGAGAAATTGCAACACAACCTGTATGCACTCCAAAACTGGTGTGTACAAAATCGTATGGCCCTGAATCCTCTAAAGTGTAAATTTATGAATCCTCTAAAGTGTAAATATAACTAGTTTCATATATTATATTTTTGATACTCCATTAATTCGGCGCTCTAGTATTCTGGACTCGTAGTTCTTCATATACACTCTTTAAGTCCAGAATACTAGTCGTTAAGAGCCCCATGTTCATTATATCATTAAAAAAGCGAGTAAAGCCTTAGGACTACTAATTTGTTCCTTTAAATTTATTAATAAACCCTCAGTTTTAGTTCTTCTATTTTGTATCTACGTTAGACCTATTCTAGAATACGCTTCTGTCGTTTGGAATCCATCACAGCCGGGTCTTATTGATGAAATTCAATCTGTTCAAAAACGATTCATTCATTTTTTATCCTTTCGATTTGAGCTTAAATCCATAACCACTTCCTGTGAACAGCATCCATTACTATTAAGACTTCCATCATTACAGAGTAGACAAAGGATTCAAGATGCTCTCTTTATCTATAAATTGATAAATGGGTATATTGATTCCCCCGAACTTCTGAGCAGAGTTAATTTCAAAAATCCTAATTTCACCCGTAGTAAAGTTACTTTTCACATTCCCTTCTGCACCACAAAGTATGAAACAATGTGTGCAATTATTCGTATCCCAGTTACTGGTAATACTATTCCTAAGAATTTGGATCTTTTTAATTGTAATTTTTATCGTTTTAAGAGTGTTTTACATAGAACTCGGAATTTTTAACTATACAGGGTGTTTCAAAATTATGTACAATAAATTTAGTGACATATTCTTCAAGTCAAAATAAGACGAAAATGTTCTGTAGCACGTTGTCTGGAAACGATTTGTTTGCGAGTAATCCAATATCATACAGCAGGGAAGCACGGTAGTTAGCGGACGATATTTTAGCAGTTCCAGCGTTTCGACCCAACACTAGGTTGAGTGGTTTGTTCCATTTAAACCTACTTTAGGGTTGTTCCATTAGTTGTGTGCGGTTGTTTCCATTACTGTAGTTTCACTACTGTACATCCACTAGGAATATCAATTTCAGAACGTTTGCGTGCTTTGACATACGCATTACGATTTACGTAAAAAAAAGTCATGTACACGTATTCCAGTGCAGAATACACTGACATGCACCTAATGTATGGTCTTGCGGACGGAAATGCTGTGGAAGCAAGAAGACTCTACCAAGAACGCTTTCTGAATAGACGTTTGCCAAATAACCGAACATTTGTATTTGTCGACAGACCTTTGAGGGAGCGTGGTTCCTTTGGCCGTCAAACAGGACAAGGGCGGCCTGTAGCACATTCTCCGGATGAGGAGGATGTGATAATTGACATCATACATGATGAACCACAGACAAGCACCCGTCGAATTTCTTCCATGGTACACATTCCGCAATCATCTGTTTGGCGCATTCTTCACCGTCAGCTTTTGCATCCATACCACCTGCAACTGGTTCAGGCACTGAACCCAACGGACTATCCACACCGACAACGATTTTGCCAATGGATACAACGTCGTCATGCTGCAGACCCTAGTTGTCTCAGCCAGATACTTTTCACGGACGAAGCAACCTTCACCCGGACAGGAATCGTAAATTCTCACAACCAGCACCATTTGGCAGATGCTAACCCGCATGTTACCAGAGCTCGAGCGCATCAAGAGAGTTTCTCTGTAAACATTTGGTGTGGAATTGTCGGAAATAACTTAATTGGCCCTTATGTGTTGCCGCCACGATTAACTGGGCGAACGTATCTTTTGTTTCTGCAGAATGCATTGCCAGAATTACTGGAAGATGTTCCTTTTTTGATAAGATCTAACATGTGGTTCATGCATGATGGCACTCCAGCACATTTCAGCCATGTTGTGCGAGCACAACTTAATGCTGCATACATGAATCGGTGGATAGGTCGAGGTGGACCGGTAGCCTGGCCTGCAAGATCACCCGACCTTAATCCCTTGGACTTTTTTCTGTGGGGTCATGTGAAAACGATCGTCTACAGCACAGAAGTTCCTAACATTATGGATCTGCGACAACGATTGAAAATGCATGCCAAACCGTTCGTAATGCTGGCGACGAACTCTTCCATGACATCAGACGGTCGCTCACTGAACGAGCCGAAGCGTGCGTGCGTGAGAGCTGGTGGCGGGCACTTTGAACAATTCCTGTAATTTGGAGCCACGGGTTTAGTTGGCTGTATCGCGTAAATAAATCGTTTCCAGACAAAGTGCTATAGAACATTTTCGTCTTCTTTTGACCTGAAGAATATGTCACTAAATTTATTGTACATAATTTTGAAACACCCTGTATATAGAATTTGCTGATTGCTTTCTTTTTCCTTTTAATTATTGTATTCTGGTTATTCTTTTTTCCTCTTATTGTTTATAATGTACTTTATGGGTTAATCCCGTTGGAAACTTGAATAAATAAACATGCCATATGTTGCCCTAGTCCTGAAGACGAAGTAACTGCCACCTCCACAACTCTGACCCCATTGGAACAAATTGGCCCAAACTTCATAGTAATATAGATCTTGCTTAGAGGAATCTGCATTTCAAATTTCACTCCTTTATATGCATAAATAAACTTAGACTTTTTGGTCCCCCTCCAATTTCCACCCCCGAAACTCCGACCCCAGTGGGATATCAAAACCAAACTAAATAGTGAAGGTACAAATGCTCATAGTACACTACATTCCGAATTCAATCTTCTACATCAAAAAATGCAGAAATTATGAATGGGATGGACAGATGGAACCAATGGATAATGTGAAACCAATAAGTAGCTCCATTCTTCCACTATTTAATAACATCACAGATTTATTCTATAAAGCAAAACCACTCACAATATTTTTTATAAAAAAACAAAAAAACTTGAAGGATTAACACTTAGGTTTAGAAACTTTTATGAAATACTTTATGCACTGTACATGTATTAAGCTGACTATTCTGATTCAGAAAAACTTTCTCACTATAATAAATGTAAATCTTACTATTTTTCCAGTGGCTTGGGTATACGGAAATGTGTTTAATATTCTATTATTTTTATAATACTGACAGTAATGCTTAGTCCACGTTGTACCAAATGCTTCTGAAATTGGAAAATATTATAAATGAATAAAACAGATAAAAAGAAAAATAATTATTAATAAAAGGAAAAAATATAACTATAAAACGTTAAAAAATAGAAAGAAAATAAAACGTACTTTTTTCCATAAGAAACAAATATCCTTGCATTGAATATGATTTATTAAATGATCCTGATTCTTGAGGTTTCTAAGCAAACAAAAAATTTAAAAAGAATCACATCTATAGAAACCAAAACATTAATCAATAATTACTTGTGTGTGTGCATTTATTGAATTTAAATTTAGCATTCCTTAAATAGTCTATAAATATAAAACTATAAAATATAAAAAGCTGCTCTACAGTGTATCTCAAAAGTTTAGGCCCACATGAAATCTACAAAGACATGCATATATTCTGAGAAATGGATTGTAAATTGATTCTAAATTCCACTTACAAGGGAATCCTTCGAATATGTATGTCACAGATTTCCACCATATTGAAATATGTTACTCACCTGAAGCTACTATAGATGCTTGCAAAATAAGAGAGTGCGAAATTTTGTTTCTTTCAAAATAAACCACGAAAACTATAAAATTTGAACACACATAGCCATATAATGACTCCAATGTTAAAGCGGATAGGCTATGTGGGATTCCCTTATTAGTATACGACACAAACAACGTAATATGTTTTTTTTTTAACAGTGAACATTTCTTGAGGCAAAATGTAAATGTCTCAAAAGTTTAGATCCACTTACCAAGATTCGGGTAGGAGGTGGTGATTAATTGAAACTACTTGCGAATCAGATAACCACGACATATTTCATTTTGTTTAAAGCAAAAATGCAACTTATATTCATTCAGCCAAAAGATCAAATTTCACCCATTTGTGCAAAAAGCTGTTCTGCATGTGATATAATTTAAAAAAAAAACCTAGGAAGATCACACATCATCAATAATTACATTATTTGAAAAACTGAAGGAAAAATTCTGTGACCTGGATTCAAACCAGGAACCACGAACATCACAGTTGACGCCTCTACCAATTGGGATATTGCAGATATTGTACAGCCATGCTATCACCACCTGTCTTAAAGTTCACCAAGTAGTAAAGATGGAAAGCCCAATGGTAGGGCAGGGACACGGTGCACAGATCGGGAATTCCTCCTACCCAACCATCAGAAAGTTTGATGAACACACATAAGAAATAATGAATGAAAACTGGACCTAATTATCCAAACATCAGGTAATGATATTAATATGGCTGAGTAGGAGGAATCCCTGATCTGTGAACTGGGTGCCCGCCTTACCATTGAGGCTTCCATCTTGACTACTTGGTGGTCTTTAAGACACTTAGATGGCTGTACAGTATCTGCGATATCCCAATGTCTGTAGAGGCATCAAGCGTGACACTTGTGATTCCTGGCTGAATCCAGGCCACAGAATTATTCCTTTTTTTTTCATATAATGTCCTTACCTGATGTTTGGAGAATTAGCTCCAGTTTGCATTCATTATTTCTTATCAATAATTAAGAAAATGCAACCAGGGCTTCCTAATAGGCTCAGTCAATGAGCAAAATGATCCATGATTAAGCAAGTTGTACCTATATGTCTTACTACTGTCTTACTTGGAGACGAGTGTTAATTATACTCAGAGCCAATGAGAAGTGGATATAGGTATTGCTCAGAATAACAGGTCTCCAAGACTGATTCACAAGAACAAATAATTGATCGTATAGTGGACTATTTTTTCTTTTACAGATAAATGTGGACGTAAATTACTTACCATTACCAATCATGAGAGCGAATCATCACAAATCAATTCAAATGACCCCAAATGAGACACCAATACAAATTGCAATGAAATCAATAGCTTTATTAAAAACAATTGAAACAATAAATCTGCAGCAATGTAGAATAGAAAGGGCAGAAAATGAACTGATTAGTAGCGATTACAGTAGAAGAATAGATACTACTTAAATCTAGATGAAAAACGTTCAATAACAGTGGAAAGCGACATAATAACACCAAAGGAAAACCTAGATAATAAAACATTGAATGATAAATAATGTATTAAGCTAATGATAAGTGCAATAATTGAGTCTAAATTTGTAACTGGGTAATCTTTTAAGTCACAGGAATAACTAGGATAAATCCAAAATAGAACACGCTCATATGAAGTGGTCTTGTTCTCGTAACAAATAAGTCTATCAATCAGACTGACTCTACAGATGTGGAAATTAAGTACTCACGCTTTCTGCACCATTTAGAGGCTGATGTCACAGAATGGCAATATCACACACAATGAAGACATAACTCACTCATCGAACTTCGATTAATTAACTTACAGCACAGTCGGCGCATCATGTAACAGATGAAAGCACACCACCCCGACGAATCACAATGCAACAGGCAAGTAGGAGCCTTCCTAACCAACCACATGCACCAATGCTTGACTTGGTGAGTTCCGCAATGGCAAAGCAGGTAATTTCCTTCTCACTCTGGAAGAATGTGTCCCATGCTGACACAGCAGTAATCCGTCAAATGGTGTACCAATCACTGCTGCAGACTAATCTGTGCTGTACACGAGACTTTCGCACGGTTGTGTTTCTTCTGAATGCCCATTGTGATAGAATAGTTTCAATACTAGGTCCATACATATACGATGACCAGATTATGCACTTACTCAATAAAACGGGGATGGAACATTGCCATACTTCATCTTTATATGGGAATGTAAATTGGAATGTATGTTTGCTTACAATTGTAATGAATTACACACATTAGCAATAGTCAATTGATTGCCCGCCATGAAAGCTGCTACAAGATCCAATGCAATCCCGATCGCAAGCGTCCCCTCCCCCTTCACTCTCCCCCACCGGATATGCAATCACGTGACTGCAACACTGCAGTGGCCGGCTGACTGCTTCACAAGGAGCGGTTGGGCTCGATTTAACGAGCGCTTAAAACAAAGCACGTAAAAAAAAATGAGAACAATCGAATTTAAACGACAAAAACTTTCCATTCTAGGTCCAATGAAAAGATAAAATTAAACGGAAAGAGAAAATAATAAGAAAATATAAGAGACCTTAGAAGCAGATTCATTCATTGATGAATGTAGGTGACGTAATGTCAAAAAGTTGCTATCTAAGCAACCGAAAGGTGCTTTATGCTATCAGTGTGGGGAAACGTGTCCATCTGTCTGTCTGTAACTCTAACTCCTCCGACGCTATGAAAGATTTTCAAAATCTGTTTTTGTCAGTCGATGAATATGGTTCATGGCACAAACCAATCACTAATATTATCTAAATCGGTTCATTGGCACGTGCACAAATGGTACGTCAATTTTCCCACCAAGCAATTTTCAATGGGAAGACATAATAAGTAATATATCAAACAAATCGTAATGACGAGATAGAAGCAGATATAAATTAGTATTTTCACCAACTAATAAATATGGTTCCGGGAATGAACCATTTAGGAAATCATTGAAATCGAAACAATGGCACGTGCTCTAATGGTACCCTTAGGACAACCTCAAATGTTTTCAATGATTAGATATGGCATGTAATATATCAAACGACTTGGAATAATGTGTCATGAATGAAGATAACGTAAAAGTAATGATAGTCGAAATTGCTTTCAAGGAAACTGGTTTAGTGGAACCATTACGGTTCATTGGAACTTTCAATGCTAAAATATGGCATGTAATATATAAAACTACTTGGAATGATGTGTCATGAATGAAGATAACATAAAATTAATGATATGCGAGATTGGTTTCAAGGAACTTGGTTTGTGGAACCATTATGGTTCACTGGAACTTTCAATGATAAGATATGGCATGTAATATATCAAACGACTTGGAATGATGTGTCATGAATGAAGATAACGTAAAAGTAATGATAGTCGAAATTGGTTTCAAGTGGTTTAGTGGAACCATTATGGTTCATTGGAACTTCCAATGCTAAAATATGGCATGTAATATATAAAACGACTTGGAATGATGTGTCATGAATGAAGATAACGTAAAATTAATGATAGGCGAGATTGGTTTCAAGGAACCTGGTTTAATGGAACCATTACGGTTCATTGGAACTTTCAATGCTAAAATATGGCATATAATATACCAAACGACTGGGAATGATGTGTCATGAATGAATATAACATAAAATTAATGATAGAAGTAATTAGTTCCAAGGAACCTGGTTTTGTGTAATCATTATGGTTCATTGGAACTTTCAAATCTAAAATATGGCATGTAATATATCGAACAACTTGAAATGATGCGTCATGAATGAATATAACGTAAAATTAATGATAATCCAAATTGGTTCAAAGGTACGTGGTTAATGGACCATTATGGTCCATTAGAAACTTACGATATTAACATAGGGCAGTTTAAAATATGGTTTCGCGAATGGTTTAGTTTAACCTTTCGGTACTTGGTTATGTCATTCCTTAATGGTTTATTATTAGATAAAGCTGAAGCACTTCTAGTGATGTTCCATATGCAGGGATTAGACAAAATAATGCAAACCCTTTTGATTTTAGATGTTTTGTTGAATATTTAAGAAAAATGAATTATCCTGAAACTTCAGGGGTATAAAGAGCATGTTACACCTCATATTTCAGCAAAGGTTTTGTCCCGAAGGCAAACAGGGGACCAGCAACAAATTGAACAAAAAAAAATAATGCTTGGGATCACTCTGTAAAAAATAATGCTTGAAATGAGTAATAACTGTAGCATATGATTATGAGGCATCTTTTACTTGTGTGTTAATTTTTATGAGAATAGCACGTATATTCATGGAGGTATTGTGACATGCACTCCACAAACCTTACTGTTACTATTAAAATTGCTAAGATCTAAGTTATGGGTGCTTGTCAGGAGTTTTGGAACAGATATTGAGGACAAACATTGACACGTACGAGTATGTAGGCAAAACAACAAACTCTTTAATCAAGAGATAAATAATAGTGAAAACAAATTAAAGTTACAACTGAAATCACTTTACTATTCAGACCAACCAGTTAAACATTAGTTACTCGGGCAACACACAAAACATATGCCAGAGCGGTCCCTCTTATTCATTATATTTTTTAATGTCCTAACATTGACTTAAATCAATAAACTATCATACAATATACATTTATCATTTGTGTGATCAAAGCTTATAGCCTACTATGAGTATTCTGACTAGCTAGGCTCTGGCTCTCATGCGAGCTCTGGATCCTGTTCCAGCACCACCCATTAACAGGGTTGTGCGTCTAGCCCAATAACTAACTTAATTGTCTAACAGTCCCGTACGATAGGGCGGTTACAGCACATTGGTGTTCTTGCATGGACCCAGTCGTCCAGAGCGATTTTCCCTTATACCCCAAAGAAAAAAATGCCATCATGACGTCATGTGATTCCTTTTATTATGCCAAAAACATTCCCGCTTGGAAGGGGGAACCACTGTAACCCTTCCCAGAAATTGCGCTCTGTGCGGCTGTTAAATCACCTGTGCAAGCTCGCTGCATTCACGGGGCAAACCCCTGAAACTCAGCGCTCTCCAAGCACGCTTCACTGTACACCAATGTTACAATATATACGGCTTCACTCACCATATGTCCGCCTCCTATACTAATATGCTTGTGTCGACAACGATTATTAATCAAATAAGGCACCCAGGCCACGTCGTTCTTGGGATAGGACCGCCAACATTTATAAGTATTTCTAAGCCTTCTCAGCTATTTCACATAAATTAGCACAGGCTCAGTAGAAGTTCCCGAAAATTGAGGCATCCATTGTTCACGGGAACATAAACAGGGTCCTGACGAAGGCCAGAAAATGTGCCTATCTTGCTGTTCCACAGAAACGGGTCACAAGTTACATGAATACGGAAGACACATGATAAACTTTAATATCTTTTCTTCTATGTGACAGATATCCTAAGCTGCTTGGGCTATACCAGGTAACAAATAAAAATTCCAACACTCACTGCTGTAGTCATCTACATTTGACAGCATTACTTTATTCTACGGGGGTGATGGGGCGTCCGGCGGCATTGCGCCGTGATGGATCCCAGCTTCCATGGGACTGCTTGAGTGTTCGGTGAAACAAAACAACAACGAAATAAAACATTCAAAACAAAATGCAATATGGAACAAAACTGTGTGAAATCTGCCATTTGCAAGTATTGTTTACAGACATTCCCGTTACTGCCTTGAATTTTTAAAAGTACACCAACGAAAAAGCGCTCATCGCTAGGCCTAATGCTTTCGAACAGGCAATCTGCTCAATGCAGATTTTTGTGTCTGCACCCAACGGCATATAATAACCAAATAAAAAAAAAACAATCATCATGGATGCAAAAGCAACAATCAAAACAATTAATTGTTGGGAGACTGATACTCTCTTCTCAGAAATCCTCCGAGAAAACAATGCCAGCCCCCAACAATAGTGAACCTTGTTGCATCCAGGCGACAATGCAACCAAGATCACTACCAACGGGTAAATCCAGAATTAAGAAGTTAACACCAAATGAAACTCAATAAAATGCAATGCAACACCATTTCCTAACATAAAAATAACTACAAATAAAACACATTAACTTAAAACAATATTAGTTTGCTTTTACCAGGACAATGTGACACCCAAACTGACATGAGATCCACCCTACTGGAGTTCATGGCCCACCAAATGAATCAAAGGGTCAATCTTGCCATTTATACATGACAGCGTTAGCAGGTTTAAGGCAGCTATTGAGAAATGCGCCATCAGACTGCGAGTCACACAAGGCTTCGACAGTGGTGTCATTATCGATTATTGCGTGAAAAAGTCAAGAGGTGAGCAGCGATGCAGTTTACACTTGTGGTTGGTTTAGTGAATTTAGGCGATGTTGTTACAGTCTAATTCTTTTTTGGCATTATTACTAATGGTGTCATTGATTTATGTTCAGTTGGCGCCGGACGTGGCATAGTTCCAGTTTTTGGCGAAGTGGACAGTCATATGAAACGTGCCCTTTTTCGAGGCAACTAAAACAAGCACAATCCTCAGGCTCGTCAGTGCGAGCATTATAAAGATGCACAGTTTGTCTTTCAGATAAGTTGGTGACACTTTTACACCAGTCGATTTTGTGTCACTGTTTTTGGTCATGGGGTGGGCTATGATGTCTTTTCATCAGCAGCACACTTATTCTTGGGCTTCAATTTTCGTGTAGCACGCAGACGTACTGCTGTGTCTACAAGGCTGTCAACATCAATGCAATCGTGTGTTGCTAAGCAATATTGTAGATTAACTTCTGTTATACTTGCGATTATCATTTTAACACATTCGTCAGTTGGTAGTGGAAATGGCGATTTTTCCAATATGGCGTCTCTAGCAAAAATTTATTGCACCAGTGTGTCATCATCACGGAGCATGCGTTGCAACATGACGTTATGAAACTCTGGCCATGATAGTTTACGGCGAAAACGCTTGTTTAATGCAGCGGCCCATTCGTTAAATGTATGAAATTTCTTACACGTTATTTTCTGCCAGTTTGATGCTTGTCCAGTGAGTCGCATTTGAGCATTAATGAGCTTCAAATTTTCACTCCACGAAGCTTGAGTAGCAATACGATTGACCTCCTTAAGCCAATCGGATACACTCTCAATCGATTCACCACTACATTGAGTAATGTCTGTTGCGGTGTCCATCGTTGTCTGCAGGTTAGGCACTGGCATCGAAGCATTTAGCTGTTTGTCCAACAGGGCATTGTTGAGCCGCAAAAATTCTGTAAACCTTCGTGTCATTTCTGATGATTTGTTTTCTTTTTCTGCTGATTGAGCATTTGCGTGCGCACCAGTTTGTACAGCTGTTAATTGTGCCTGCAATTCGACGATCTTTTCAGCTGCGAGTGTTGGATATCACGAGAGTGGCGAGCGTTTCTTATTATTCCTAACGTACCTTGTCTGGAACGAATTTCATTGTCGATCACAAGTTTAGCCACACAGTCATTTTTTGTCTTTTCCTTAGGCAACAAGCGCAATTCTAACTCCTCGTGTAGTTCCTTTAGAGTGAGTTCAGCCATATCATCGTGTAAGATTGATTCACATTTTTCGAACATTTTGCGAAATTGCGAGGGACGAAAAAAATTGTCTAATCAAAGAAACTGTACAAGAAAAAACACACATTCATTGGGTAAAGTTTGATGAAGGTTTTCTGTCAAAATTCTTGTTAATTACGATGAGCAAAGAGTTTTTCTTTTACGGTTAGGATGAGCGCACATGGTGAGCGAGTAAGCGAGCAAGCGTCTCAATCCCAAGAGCAAAGCAAAGTGAAAGAATGTCTACATTAATATGAAATAACAAGTTCGTAACAGAATTCGTATTTCAAAGTTCGGTATTTCGTGTCTCCATACACTTACAATAGTTTCTTTTCTTCTTTTCTGAGAGGCAATGGTTCACCATCTGCATTTTGATGATTATTTTGTGCAAGCAGTCTGAATGCTAGTGTCGGCTGCATCTTGTTAATTTTTAATAATTAATTTATTTATAAAAATAGCTACAGATGGCGTTGTGCCATAAAGAAATAACATTAAAGGTACAATAACGCATCAGAATATGAACTTAGAGCTAACAAAAGTATAAAAAGAATAGAATTTTATTAATTAAGTATAATTGGAGGAATAAGATTAACAAATATTCCAAGTATCTTCAATTCAATCTAAGAGTTACAAAGAAAAAAATTAGGGCTCGATACAAGATAAAATTGATGGCTGACAAACTATAAGAACAAAGTAAATCTCATAAATATTTCTTCTTCTTCTTCCAGCCCGCATCTCCCATTCGAGGAGACTAGCTGTTTCCGTTTCCCCACAGAGCTTGGCAATCTGTCCCTATCGCATTTTAGCTAGCGTTTTTTTCCGGGCACAATGGGCCCAGGATTTTCGGCAATAGTTTCGTCTCAGTTAAAAAAGTAAATAAAGTATTAACCACTAGCTTTCTTTCTTTTTTTCCCTCCTCCACCCAAAATAGTAGTTTGTTCATATTTAGGGATATGTTTTGTTTTTTTAAGGCTTTTTCCATTTTCTTTCTGTAACATGCCAAATTCCTGCATTCCAGTAATACATGTTCCACCGTTTCTGGTTTCCCACACGAGCACATGTTGCTGGTTATAAGGTTTAAAATGCTGTTGAAAGGCTTTGAATGGGAGGTGGCTGCTACAAAGTCTAAATAACGCAGCTTTCTCTTGGTGAGATAGGTTGTTGGGCGAGAGAAGTTCCACTTTAGATACTGATTGTAAGTATTTCTTATATTGTTGTCCGCAATTATTTGCTTTCCATTCTAGGTTCCGCAGACGTCGATTTCTTGTCTTAATATAGTTCTTGAGCGTGTGAGGGCCAAGCCGGACAGGCCTGATAGGGTTACTTGATTTCCTAGCCCAGTTCGTGAGATTGTCTGCTGTTTCATTACCCTGAAAGCCTCTGTGGCTGGGAATCCATAGGAATTTCATTACATATTCTAGTGTGGAGAGACAGGATATTAGTGCTAAAGTGTAACCTATCAGTCCTTTATGATACCAGATATTTTTCCAGCAAGCTATCTCAATAGCCATAATGGTGGTTTTACTATCCGTTATTATCAAATATTTGTCCGGAGGTTTGTTCAATACTAGCATTAGGGCTCTGTGAATAGCCAAAAGTTCTAGATTAAAAGAAATTTATAGCAGGGGATACTTTATGAGAAATTATGAAGAGGTTTTTTGCGAAAATGCCAATGCCCCCTCATCAGAACCTTTAAGAAAAGAACCGCCCGTATATATCTTATAGTAGCCTCTATATTCGCTTTCTATTGTGCTGGCGAAGATGGATTTTAGCATATCTGGGGGAGTATCTTTTTTGTTGACATTGATTATTTTGAAAGTATTCCCTGAAGGGAGTGGCTCTTTTGGGAGGTCTAAAATATTTAATCCACTTAAAAGGATATTGTTGATCTCGACTCTCTTGAATATATTATCCACCAACTCCTTGAGCTTATTTGATTTTATGATGTTGCTACAGTTATCCTTTAATATCATGTCATCCTGATAATCCATTGATGCTTAAACATATGAGTAAATAAAGGATATTGAGGCAGATCCATAAATATTTTATAATATGATGAATAGAGGCCTTACAATACATTATAGTTAGTTTGAAGAAGCTGACTAGTTTCGCCATTTATTCCCGGCTTTTTCAAAGTGATAAAAAGAGGAAATTATAACGCTTTTATACAGGATTGTGAAAATAACAACTGCTGTGATTGGATAGGATTTATAAATTATCTAAGGCTCTTATACATTTCTGTGATTTCTGGGCCAAGGGAGCACTCGAAAGTCAGTACAGCGTTCCTCGAACCAATCCATAAGGAGATGTGCCTTATGGCAGGATTCATTGTCCTGCTGGAACACCATCACATTGGGGGAAAATCGTGAGCATGTACGGGTGCACCTGGTCCGCTACGATTGACAGATAGCCACAGGCATTCAAATTGCCCTCTAGACGAATCAGTGGACCTAACTGCTCCCAAGAGAAGATCCCCCACACATGCACACAACCCCCACCAGCCTTTTTCCAGCCCACAATAGCCTCCTGCAGTCTCTTTTCATGGCGTTTACGACGCACTCGCCATCGCCTGTCAATCTTATGGAGCAAAAACCTCGGCTCGTCGGAGAAGGCGACCTTAGCCCACTCGTCTGTGGTCCAATGGCGGTGCTCACGTACAAAGTCTAGGCGTTGCTGACGATGACCCCTGGTCAACATGGGTGCAGCAACCATGCATCGACTGTTCAGGCCCATCCGTAACAGGGTGTGTTCAACGGTAATGTCGGATACACATCTGTTGGCACCACTGTTGAATCTGGTGGTCAGTTGATGGACTGTGGCTCTCCTGTCACCTTTTACAGTAGTCGTAGGCGCCGCTCACCCTGTTGGTCGATGGCTCATGACCCTTTACAGTGATGGTGTAGGGACGCGATTTCTGTCCCTGCTGTCCACTCTTTGGTACAGCGGACCGTGAACAATTCAGAAATCGCGCCATTTCGGAGATTGTGCCACCCTTGCTGCGATAGCCTATTATCATCCATTTTTGGATGTCCGTTAAATCCAGACGTTTACCCATCTTGAGGCTCGTGCACCTGTCGTTTGATGCACCAACTTTAAAGATTTCTCAGCCTGTTATGCAAATTTTACAATGTGTAATCGTTGTTGGGGCGAACCAAGGGGTGCTGGTCATAATTCATTGATATGACAGTGTATAACGAAAAAATTCTTTGTCCACGTTAATTTTCTTTATTTCATTTGACAATTCTCTATTCAGGAAACTCGATTTGACAAACTAGATTCGTGGATCTATTTTAGGATTCCAATCTAGTTCCATGAACCGAGTTTCTATCTTGTTTGTCCGATTGCATTGTGGCATTTTTTGAAAGTGCAGTATGTAGTGCGTTCTGGCTTTGTCAACAATATGGATATCTAACAAAGGCATAGAATTCTGTATATTTCTATCTTTATGTGTTTAAAAAATCTACTGTTTACTAATCAACAAATTAGTCCATTAGCTTTACTATCAGCATCATAATTTATATATTTTATATAGAATTGCCAAACCAATCATAGCTCTGCCATTTTGCAGAATGCAACTGCAGCTGCAGCCCTGCGATGCGAAACTAGTTTTGGCAATGAAATGAGTTCTCAGAACTAGTTTGAACAAAACAAGTTTCAAACTACAGTTGACTCACAATAATCCGACATTTGACAGTCCGACACCACGCTTGGTAGTCCGACGTTGCGTCGGATGAAGTCACTGCTGCAGACACAGACATGCACACACTGAAGTTCTAAAATCAATCTTTGGTAATCCGACACTCCCTCGGTCCCGTAACTGTCGGATTATCGCGAGCCAACTGTAGTTTCAAACGCAGTTGGTGAAATGAGTTTTGGTTCCACAGCATTACGGATCTAGTTTCATGAACCGAATCTAGAAAAACTCGGTTCGTGGATATGGGGTTTACAGTGTACAGCAAATTTGGGATATAACGAAATATTTTTTTGTCCCCGTGAATTTTGTTATAAATGGGTTATTGTGTAGTTGAATAAGTTTAATAAGGTGTGTCCAAAAGTCTATATACCATATTTTTTCGAATATAGGCCGCGGTTCTAAACCCCAATAAATCGAAAATTTAAGGAGTGCAGCCAAAAGTGAGTGTGGCCTAAAAAAAATTTTTTTCTAAAAGAAATCATTATCGGTAATTATGGGTAAAGTAAAAGGTTTCTAATGAGTTTTTCTGTTTTTGTCTACATTAGCTAGCCATACCTTTCACTTTACCACTCGATAAAGAGGGCAGGGCATGGGATTTTTTCACCGGGTTTTTTGCTAAACCCACATTTTACATGATGCTCTACAACTTTCTAAATAACACATGGGGTCTAACCCCTACCCCTACAAAATTAAAATTTTCAAAATTTACCCCTTCACTCCCAGGGACGCGAAATGTTTTTATTCTGAATTAGGGGACATTAAAACCAAATAATCAATATTCATTTTCCCCCAATCTGTTCCCCTTGAGTCGTTATTTGGACCTAAAGACGGGACCAATTATGAAACACCCTGTATATAGGGTTGATGTACCAGTAATTGACAGTTTAAGACATTACTGTGAAACAAAATTGTGTATGTAATACAAATTGTATTTTGAAACTTTTCTAATTATACCATTAAATTGTAAATAGAATGCAGAATGCGCCAATCTCTATACAATTATTATATCTTTAAAAGTTATTAAGTTATTAAATTTTTTCCTTACTAATGCATGAATCGCCAGTAGTTGACAGTTATTGCACCAGAAGTTGGTTGACAGGCAGTTTCACCAGTAATTGACAATACTTTAATTACACATTTTTATTATATATTTATACAAAAAAAATTGATAACATTCAAAAGTAGCTGAATAAATCAAGCATTTTTAAGAATGTGTAAAGTATTTAACATAACTAAAATTGTGCTTTTTAAAACTTAAGTTGTTCATATTGATCATTTATCTTTTTTCCCCTTGGAAATAATAAATAAAATCACTCTATTCCCATGTAGAGTGCAAAGACCATAAAAAATGAAGGTGTTTTCCAGTAGTGCAGTATCATCAGATCTTGGCCAACAATTTGTTCATAGAAAAACTTGATTTTTGACAACTGTTCTCCAACTTTGCAAAATTCATCCAATTCATCCTATGCTACGTCTTATCATAGTAAACAGAATAGTAGTTTTTTTCTTGGAAGATAACTTGTCCTGGGCTATCTGTTGATCGTCTCTGTGACAAGATTCAGGACCAACAAAAAGAATCGGCGAATAGGGCGTAGAAGATTTATGTCAAAGTGGGTGATCTAGAAATTGACAGTCAAGTTCCTATAATTGACACAGTTAGGTTAAATACTGGAAATTCAGAAGTTACACTTAAAACCATCATGTTTCCTTATTATTACCCTACATTCTAAGCCACATTAGTATATTTTGTGGTCGTTTTTTTTTTAACACAGAAATTATCAATAACTGACAGGTTATGTCAATTACTAGTGACACTACATATCTGGGTTCTAGTAATTGACGGTGGATTAAAACAGTTAAAAAATTAGTCATCAGAAATTCTGTTACTACTAGAAGTATTGTCCACTGATCACACAAAAAGGTTCACGTAAAATTAATAGCGAATATTGCATAACATTCATGAAATAAATTCAAGTAGTCAAACCCTCACGTAGTGGTTCATTACAAGGTTTTTTTCGACTCGATAAGGCATTGAACAATCGACACGTGTTTGCAGCCATAATAGGGACCAACGTTCTTTGTTTTTTGTTTTTCTGGGAAGCCTAATACGTTGTTTAATAAGAAGTGGCAACCTCAGTCCCTTTTCTTGCTTTGTTACTTTATTAAAAGCCTTTAAATCGTGGATTGTCAATTACTGGGACACTGTCAACTACTGGTACATCTATCCTATATGCATATTTGATCAGTATATATTTTATATTTGCTTCCTATTTTTTTATAGGAAACTTTGGTTACACTTTATATTTTTTGAAAAGGTAAATCGATCGCAGAGCGGCGAAAATTATCCGATAAAAACACAGTGGATTTGAGTTCACGGCTTTAAATTAATCAGCCTTTGTTGAATCGTTTTCTATCAATGAAATTAATATTCTAAGCCTTCAGAACAATAATTAACCAGTCGAATATATTTTCATTCATAAATTATTATGAAATTCACTTGTTAAAGTTATTGTCGGCAATTTCTTCAGCTAGCCCACTCTACTCCAAGGTGTTGCGATGTCATAGAATGTTCTATCACGCTATTGGTCAGCATTTCGTTAATAGAGCCATGGCCGCCGCCGAAGAAATAAGAGTTACGCTCGTTCATTAAAATGAAATTACTATAATTATTTACACATTTCATTATTAAATTTATAAAAGTTTCATTAAATGTATTAAAATAATTTAGAAGGATATATAAATAATGTAACTGGTGTCTAAATTACTATTTAAGATACTATGGGATGCTAAAACGAAGTAGTTCGATCTTTTTGTAGATCCTAGAAGTTTATGGCCTAAAGTGAATTGCGGCCTTTAAAGGGTTATTTTTTTCGTTCCACCATCAAATTTGCAGATGCGGCCTAAAGTGAATGCAGCCAATATTCGAAAAAATACGGTAATTTAATTTTTTTGAATATTTTTGCAACAGTTTTTTTTAAAATACTTTTGCTTAAAAATGCAATACAGGCTTAAAGAGTAATTAAGGGAATAACTCCCAGGTTATTTTTATTCAATTTTTTGTCAATTATTTGAAATATTCAAATAATCACTGTTCTGAACGTCTGGATAAATGCGCTCACCCTATTAAATGATTTACACTCCTCCAAAAAATTGCATAAATAATTACTTTTTCTCCTATATAAATTACTGGATTTGATCATTCAACCATTATCTCGATACATATGCACCATGGGTGACAAGAAACAATTCACTGCAGACCAAGTGGCAAAAATTTGGAAAATGAAGGCCGAAGTAGCAACAGACATTGCCAGATGCATTGGTAAATCGATTCCTAATGTTTACAAGATCATAAGAAAAGGTGGAAGCCAAAACCTCGCTCTGGACAACCAAGATAATCACTGCACGAGCTGACCGGAGATTGGTTCGACTTGCGACAGAATCTGCTTTTTCAGTGAGAGAAATTGCAGAAGTAGTAGGAGCAGTTTCCAAGAGCACCGTTCATAATCGCCTCAAAGAGCAGCCAACACTTTCCTGTAAGAGAATGGCCAAACAACCTCCTGTAGCTGCTGCACATCGACTTGCCAGAAGAGAGGGGGCTCACGATCACATGTCCTGGACATCTGAATGGAAACCATTATCTTTAGTGATGAGAAGAAGTCAAACTTGGATGGCCCAGATGGCTGGGCATGTTACTGGCATGATCTGCGCAAAGAACCCAAGACATTCTTCAGTCGGCAGCAGGGCGGTGGCTCCATCATGGTTTGGGGTGCCTTTGGCTTCCATGGAAAATGCGACCTGGTGTTCATCAACGGCAGACATGAGTCGGAGGACTATCAAAACACCCTGGATAATCACCTGCTGTCCATCGGGCAACAGCTTGGTGGTCCCCACTGGATTTTGCAGCAGGACAACGCGTCCATTCACACATCACATTTGACAAAAGCATGGTTCGACTCCCATTATGTCCGATTCATGGCATGGCCAGCCAGAAGTCCTGACTTGAATCCATAGAGAATTTATGGGGAATTCTTTCCAGGAAGGTGTATGCCAAAAACAAACAATATTTTGTGACTGGTGTCAAGTGTGTTTTATTTATTTATTTTTTTTAAGAGATGTGTTTATTCTGTTTTAGTTGTGATTTTCTGTGTCATTTGTGAGTGTGAATTCTCAGTATGTGAGGGATTTTATTGTAAGGTGTGTGGGAGCGATGTGAATTGCGGAGTGGGAATGTTGTTTTTGTGTTGTTTGTTGTAAGGGTGAGTGGAGCCATTAATACGTATTATTTTATTATATAAAGTGTCTTCGTATATTTCGTTGTTATAAGTCTTCAAGTATTCATGTGTTAATTCACGATTGTTATCCGATGGCAGTAACAATCATCGGGTTACAATCGGTGAAAAGCTTTATTGATTTTTTTTTTTCGAGGAACTCGGTCATCAACAGTGGCTGCAGCCGTTTCCCTTTGTTGAAGAGAGTGCCGCACGTTAGAACCGTTTGCAGTGAAGTTTTTCGTCGTCGTACCTTATGTCTATGTTTTGCGTTGTTACAATTGTAAACAGTCACCTAGCTGAGCACCAGAGAGGCTCTCTGAGAGAGCATATGCATAACCACAATACAACTGAATACGGTTCTAATTCCCAAACACTAACAGCTGGCATTAGCTGTACCACATCCACGCACCATTAACCCAGCACAGGATCTCCAGAGCGCGCAGTGCTCTCCTTTACAAAACCCTACACCTAGGGGCTCTTTTCAGCACACCTAAGGCCAGGAAACGGGGAGAGAGCAGTAACCCCTACGTGCCACAACAAGATGCTTATTTTGACCAAACGTCAGCCACAATTTAACCCTAGATAGCCTAAAGGAAGCAGTTTTGAGAAGCTGGAACGATATTCCTCTGACACTGTTACAAAAACTGATAAATTCCATGCCCACACAAGTTCACGTCATTGAGAACAAAGGAAAACAAATTAAACGATGAGTTATGTTTAACGCAATCCTTCGTTGATATTGTTTTGATATCTGTATATATTATTCAGACTTTTTGGACTGTAGTTTTGTGAAAAAATTTTTATTAACTAATAAAAAATTGAAGTATATGTATATTGTTTTGAATAATCGTTTCATAATTAAACATCAATAAAACAAAAATATTTTTTAAAAAACTTTTGCAAAAATATTCCAAAAATATTAAATTTTGGACACACCTTACAGGCAGGAAAAGCACTGTGGCAACAAATGTTCAAATTGATTCACCTCTTGAGCCTTACAGTATTTTATGAGCATGGAAAGCTCACTGTACACTGTTGGTGAGATAGTTTGGCGTGCAGCATGAATGTTCTCTTGGAGATCCACAATGGAATGTGCACATGGGTTGTCCACAACTGAATTAAGGTGTCCCCATAGGAAAAACTGTGGTATTCTACATCTACAGCAGTTTCATATTGCCTATGAGACTGCACTTTGGGATACCATGTATTATGGCAGATTTTGAACATCTATAAGAAGAAAATCTGTCTGCAAGTATCTTGCTTGTAGCTTACTCACTAATTATAAAAAGAAAAGGTCATCTTATATAGGTCAATATTAAAAGCCTTACTCTGTTTGATTAAAGCAAACTTACCAATTTTCTCATTTCCAACATTTTGTGCATAAGGGTTTCAGTTTCAGTTCGTGTTGCATTGTAATTTTCACGTGTCTATAATAAACAATAATATAAAATATTACGTAAAATATGAGTTTCATAGGGTTTTTTTTTTTTTTTTTTAATGAAAAAAGAATAGAAAATGAGAGGGTAAAATTCTGAAGTTGACATTACAGCTACAGGAATTCTAAAAACTTAAGAACTCAATTTCAAAATTTAATTTAAACACACCGTCCAATTTATAAGGAACCCTCACTCACTGACATGTAGAATACCATATTCTCATTTGCATGTTCAGATGATTTCAAATGGAATATAGTATGAACAGTGGATATCATAGTTAATCTTTGCTTTGTGACATGCAAAACATTTTAGACTTAATTATTATTAAAACTAAGTTAATTCATTTACAGAATCATAAACCTTGTTTGATTTAAATGTACGTCAACCCTTATTCCACTGAACAAAATCATAAGTTAGGCCCTTTTTCCTTTGATTTTGGGAAATTGTTAATGAAACAGAAGAGGAGTTTTATTCAATTATCATTTTTTGGCCCTGTTGACTTTAAGAGCTCCTAAACAGATGCATTGGGCTTTGATGGGGAACAAATCATCTGTTCACCCCATTGGTGAGGTACATGATAAAGCATCCAGAAGGTAGCTAAGATGGGATGAGTGGGGAAGCTTGGCGGGAAGAGAGCTTAGAGAGGAGAATGGGAAAGAAGATGTGAAAGCGAGAACAAGGAGAAATGCGTTCTCCATAATGGAGATGCAGATGCATCCAATTAAAAGTGTTGATGTGCTTGAACATTAACCTTTCATCAATGAAAGACAAATGCAAAGGCAACTGCAATGTGCTGTAAACAAATTGACACATTTATCACCTGATGCTGAAACATATAAGATAAGAAAGGCATATGAAATCTACAAGAGATGCATCAATACAAAACGGAAAAGAAGACGTACTAACAAACATTCTGTCCTGGAAATAAGAATTAATGAACATTTAACAATGCCGTATGATTTCAAAATGGACAGCACCAAGTAAAGGACATCTTCAGCAGGTGGGAACACTGAACGAGCAACAGAGGCACACAGCCTACGTGAGCTAAACTTCAAGACAGAAAGAGAGCATCTTATTTGGTGACGAAGGAATCACCGGGCTGGGCGTGAATGAAATGTGTGTGCATCTTAAACAGGTGTCACAAGTCTAATCATAGGAACTTCAGTGAATGTCAACAGGTGCCTCTAAAACAGTCAGTAAATGATAATAATACAAACCTAAATCATATATCACCGAGCTCAACGAGATAAGTACAGTATCTACAGATGAAAAGTTCATAACAGTTATGACTCTTATAAAACGTTTTTTTGCTCTGAATATTGTGGGTTTTTTCATGTATACTTTAATTGAAATATATTTATAAAATATTGCTGAGATTCATTAAGCTTGTTACTACTAATAAGTGTTATTCTTTCTAATCGTTCTTAATAATAGTCATTTTTTCCCATTTATTTTCCTTTATATTTTGTCTATATTCTTATATTCTATATATTTCCTTGTAAGAATATATATGTTACGGCCAAAGCCTGAAATCGGCCAAAGTGGAAACTGGCCGGCCAAATTGGGAAATGGCCAATTTTGCCTAACACTGACCGGCCAATGTGCGATTTTTTCTTGATTTCGGGATTTGGCCAGCCAGTTTGTGAAATGGCTTGAGGCGATCGGCCAAAGTCGGAAGAAAAAGGTCATGAGCAGATTTTGAGTGTTTGTATACCATAATTATAATCACATTATATTGATTATACTACATTACCAAAATCAGTCAAATTAGTTTATTATAGTAAATTATAAATCTCTATCACTTGTTACAACAATATGAACTTTTATAACATTTCGAATTACACAGCAGTTTGTTATTTCTACATTTGCAGCGATATGTTGAGAACTTGGCAATGCAATTCCATCGAGAGTAGTTTTGGCACCGGTCAGTGATTGTGAAGACGTGACAGTTCGTAGTGATCTTTCTTCTGTGCCCACGGATGCCAATGCGAGCAGTTTCTCATGCAGAATGGAAAACTCGCTTCTGGAATGCAGTTGATTGATAACACCATAATCATTATTAAGGCGACAACCTTTTGTCCACAACTGGATTTTATTCCGCAGATACGTATTTCGAACTCTTTGAGTTCATTATTCAATGCCAAGTAAGTATTTGGTGAAGTTAACAATATTTTAAGAAGGAAGGAGGTGACCATTCAACCAATGGGGAACACTGTGATGCAGTGACTAATGGTAAAAATGGGACATCTCTTTTTACAAAAAAAGCGGACCTAGGAGAAATACTCCCCCGGAACCACGTTGGGGAAAACATACAATAAAAAGTACAAATACAAAATCGATTAAAATTACATATTAGACAAAAGACTCAATAATTATTAACAAATAACCATACAAACTTAAGTAAAATAACAATAACAATATAGTGCGTAACCCAGCAGACAGTACTTTGTTATACGAGATGGGAATCCTGAGCATTGGAGTTCTTTTGTCGTTGAGGGTAGTGTAATCCCTGACCAGTTTGGTGAATCTTCTCCTTCGTACCAAATCGCGGATTAACCCAGGATCATAGCCACTGCACCTCGCTAAGTCCTATATGCGTCTAATCTCATTAGAAAATCTGGCCTTCGACAAAGGAATATTCAGGGCTCTGTCCACCATGAAAATGAAGGCCGACAGTTTATGACTTCAACAGTGATTGGATTCTTTATGAATGTATACATCGGTGTGGGTGGGTTTTCTATGGATTTCGAACTCAAATCTGTTGTTATTCCGAATTATCTTCAGATCCAAAAAAGGAAATAACAAAGCCATGTCTGCCAGGTAATAACAAAGGATTCCCATCTCGTATAACAAAGCACTGTCTGCCGGGTTGCGCACTATTTTCAAGGAAGCTAATTTGACTTTAGCGTACAAAAACCCTAATGTCTTGAGAAACCTCTTGGGAACCCCAAGGACAATACACCACCACTGTCCCTGTCTGGGATATACGAGATCACTTGTGGCATATGTCCGAAAGTTTACCGAGGAGGCACGTGCAGGAATGTGACAACAAGGTTTAAGGAACATATGGCCCACGCTAGGTTTGGACGCCCATATAGGTCAGCGGTCGCCAGATGTTGGAGACGGGACACGACATTCTGTTAAAAGATTGTAAGCTGTTAAGACATGTTAGTAACAGGAATGCACTGACGCACATGAAACACTGGAAATTGCAAAGAAGGACCCGAACACACTGTTGAATGGAGACGCAGGCCCGATCGGAGATTCTACGCTAATACAACTGATTAAAACGTCACGATAATTTTCTTTTTCCTTTACTTTCTTAATAAATGATCAATATTGCTATTGTTATTTTACTTGAGTTAATAATTATTTAGTCTTTTGTCTAATATGTAATTTCATACGATTTTGTATTTGTACTTTTTATTGTATTTTTTACCCAACGTGGTTCCTTGGGAGTATTTCTCCTAGGTCCATGTTTTTTGTAAAAAGAGGTGTCCCATTTTTACCATTAGTCACTGCCTCACAGTGTTCCCCATTGGTCGAATGGTCACCTCCTTCCTTCTTAAAATGTTGTTAACTTCACCAAATACTTACTTGGCATTGAATAATGAACTCAAAAGAGTTCGAAATACGTATATGCAGAATAAAATCCAGTTGTAGACAAGAGGTTGTCGTCTTAATGATTATGTCGTTATCCAAAGTCATTGAAGAATTCTCATGATAACACCAGGTTCTGTTCCTAGCTTGTAAAAAGCGCCCTCAACGTTCATGACAACTGTGCAAGGATGCTTCGTGGATCACCGTGACCTCTTTCAACGTCTGGTTGCTCATTCGTGACTGAACTATTTAACCAGCTCTTCACTTTCGGCTGCTTCCCGAAGATTTGGAAATATGCTACTGTCTGCTGGGTGCCTAAAGTACAGGATTCAATGAGCCCTATTTGTTTGACACTGGTGTTGGGTCGTCTTCTGGACAAAATCTGTGCCAGAAGGCTTGTGTATATCCTAGAATCCACAGACAGCCTCAACAGTGATCAATATGGATTCCGTCCTGGGTGTAGCATGATCATGGCCATGGAGAGCATTCAACATAAACTCACAGAAATCAAACACTCCAAAGAACATTGTGTTCTTTTATCATTAGACATCAGCAATGCTTTCAATAGTCCTAGCCATCATAACATGCTTGAGGCTTTTCAGAACCTCAAGTGTGAAGTATCCTACATGGCCTTGATTGTGGACTTCCTGAGGGAACGAGTGGTCTCCTGTAATGGGGTGGACTAGAATATGGAGAGGAGATGCCCACAGGGTTCTTCTTTGGGCCCCATTTTATGGAATATTCTCATGGAGGGCTGGTTCCAAGCCATTAAAAACTGCGACCTGGGTAAGGGCAAGTGCCAAGCATTTGCTGACGACGGGCTTATTATCATCTCAGCCCCCTCTGCAAAGAAACTAGAGAACTTACTCCCTCTAGCGTGGGAGACATGACAATCTTGGGCACAAGAGTGCTCACTGAACTTTAATCTCGAAAAGACTAAGTGCCTGTTCTTACCCTACAATAAAGTTACCCCCCCCCCCCCCCCCCGTTATTAAACTAGAAGGCAAATCGATCCCCATTGATACCAACTTCAAATATCTGGACTTCATGTTTGAGGGATCTGGCCTGTGGCTAGACCATGTATCTTACCTGTCCAAAAAGGTCAGGTCACTAGGCAGCTGTCTATACATTTTTGCAGGAAAGAACTGGGGCCTTTCCACTAGAGCCAGAAGAGAACACCTATTGCGAGTCATTCGACCAATGATGCTGTATGGGGCGGAAATCTGGGGTGTAACAGCACATGACACAAGAATTCGAAGGCGCCTATGGGCGGCGCAGCGACCATTTATGTTAGCACTGATGGGCGCCTATAGAACAACGCCCAACAAAACCCTCAATGTCTTGACCAGCTACCTTCCTATCCATTTCTAGAGGCTGAACTTAAACATAAATGGCACAACTTCAGAAGCGGAGGATATCAGGACCACGACCCTCCCCTGTCATTCCTTGACTACACACCCTCTTGGGACTTCCACCAGGCTGAGGTTCACTCCTGGGATCATATGCAGGCTGACCTGGAGATTTACACTGATGGATCCCGGATAGATGGTAAGACGGGGGGAGCTTTCATCGCACTCGAAGGCAATACAAGAATCCATGAGGCCACCTTCAGCATGAACCCATCGTGCAATGTGTATCAGGCAGAAATCCAGGCTATCTATGAGGCCCTTTCCTGGCTGCAGCAGGTGGTTTTGGAGAAAAACATCACGGTTAACCTCTTCTCAAATTCCCTGTCGGCATTGTTGGCCATTACTGGCAACAAACCCAACACGAGGCTAGGGTTCCACACTCACTTCCTACTGAGAGACTTCTCAAACAAAATTGAACTGAAGGTTGCTTGGGTGAAAGCCCACAAAGGAATCCCAGGTAACGAACTAGCTGACAGAGCGGCAAAACGAGCAGCACTTGCTTTCCCCTTGAATCAGATCGTGGGCATCCTACCCTACCCACAGTCCTTCAAACAATCTCTTAGGGCCCAAGCTCTGGTTAGATGGCAGGAGGAGTGGGCCTCCAGCTCCAAAGGTTGGTCAGTATATAAATACTTACAGCACGTCTCCTGGCAACCACCCAAGCTCAATCGAACGACAATTCAATTCATTTCGGGCCATAGGCCATTCTTGCAATACCTGGCATGATTTAGACTGTAGAAACAAACCAGTATGCCCCTGTGGATCTGGCACCCATGATCCTGATCACCTTCTCAAAATTTGTCGAGATCCCAGAGTGGTGAAGGCCCGAGGTGAATTGGACAAAGCTCTCAGTGGAGACGGTAGCAGGCCGTCACAGCTACAGCGTCATAAGCTGCTGCAGCATCCTACTCTCCCAGCCTTCAGACATTTGTCACCGATGTTATGAGTATTTTCAGTCACTAGACAGCTATGACCGGGTATGTGACCTAAAACTAACCTATGACAAACTTAATAATATACCTCATCTGGTTAGCAATTAACCTCTTAATACTTTGTACTAAAAAAAATAATAATAATAAATAAATAAATAAATAAATAAATAAATAAATAAATAAAAATAAATAAAAAAACCTGAAGGGAGAGAGTTTTCCTTCTCTTTATCTTGGTCATGACCTTTAGTCCTTTGGTGTATTGCAGTTCTTGTACCAGATGTTACAATCATACATAAGAAGTAACCTTTGGCATATTCCTATCAGATGGGACATATTTAGTTTGGTGATTATACCACTGGACTGTCTACTGTATTACTATACTTAGATTTTATTTCTCTGTTTAACCAGGAGTTTTTCTCGCTGGTTCTGCCCTGGGTGGGTGGGACTTTCCCTTGGCTGTGTTTTTCCTCCCCTCCCTCAAACTTGCCTTATGGTCCTCTGGACTAGGTGGGCTGGGGCTTGCCCCAAAGCAACATTGTCAACGTCTGGTATGTGGATGCATACATTATCTCCAACTTTCGCTGGTGGGAATTTTGCAACGGAATTTTTAAAATCTTGGCACCTTCAAATTGCAAACTAGCACGAGCTGCTGAGCTTTTGTTCCTAATTTCTTGTTTATTATTTCATAGTCTGCAAATAAATTTCCCTCCGTACCCTTTGTCTGCTTCATTACTTATTTCCCAAATTGCGTGGACATCGTTGCTGCAGGATCCACAAGAATGGGCTGAACTGCACTCTTTTTCACACACTACACAGAATCTGTTCGCATTGTTATTGTCAGGCAACTAGTCTGGACTTTCCGATGGCTCCGCCACGGCAGCAGGTTCGTTTGCGGAGGAAGTCGCTGCATTTATAGTATCCTCCATTTCTTGTTCGACGTTCTCAATATCTTCGTCTGTAACTAATCCTCCGGGCAGATTTGAGGTGCTCAGTCCCACTTTTGCTTTGCAGCCAAGCATGGCCTCATATGGCGACTGCTGAATTCCTTGATGAAAAGAACTCTTTTTCATGAATTGAATGTGTTGATTCATGACTGTCAGCCCAATGTGTTGATTCATTTGCTTGCATCTATGTCATCATCATATTCTGAAACACCTTAGTTGGCACGTTCGACTGAACTTTGGCTATGCCTCGGTTTTCTGTGAACTAGTTTCAGTTCAGGCCACATGTTCTTTAGTTCATTTATAACTTGATTCGCAAATTCTCTTCCATTATCTGATTGAAGCACGCTTGGAGCACCTATGGTGGTGAAGACATCCAGTAGCTGGTAAGCATTTTCTTCTGCTCTTTTGCTTCTCAAAGCTTGCAATAATATGAACTTCGTTAAATGATCCTGGTAATTGAGTATAAACTTGTATTCGCTGTCTGGGTTACTTTGCATGTCAATAAGATCTATCTGCCATCTTGAGTTAAATTCTTTAAATATCAAAGGTTTAGAAACTAGACCTTTCTTAGGATTACCAATTTGGTCTGACATGGATTGCATAAACGGAGATACAATGTAATGATTTCCTTGGTGACATTTTTGTACAGTCAACCAAAGGAAATAATCCACACAACTTTAATACTTAATATTACATTTCATGCTAATGTGTTGTTTTAATAGCTTCTTTTAATTATAATTATTTAAATTTAATAATCTTAATAATTTTAACTCTAAATGTAATATTAAATTATTAAAAATAAATTAATATTGAAACGGTAAAACTTAGAGTAAAATTCACGTGTGGATTATTTCCCTTTGATGACTGTACTTAGTTTATAGCTCTTTTTCCATCTGTGTGTGACCTCCATGTCCAATTTTCAAGTGAGTATCATTTAGCAACTCGAATAACTCTTCTGTGTGGATATAGCACAAAATAATGCCTTTGTCTTCTATTACTGGCATTAAGTTTTTCTCTGCCGTCAACTTCAATAACATCATATTTTCTTAGTCAACGATAGTCAACAGTCTTTTTTCTGCTTTGCTTTAGCCGTTTTACGTCCTCTATGAAAGCACAGTACTTGCCTCTGCTGAGAATCTAGCTGTTATTTGCTTTCCCTTGCAGGAATGTATCCAAAGTATCTAAGAACCTAGTTTTCATATCCAAGGTTGGTTCCGCATTCACATGTACACTAACTTCGCCCAGCATACTTGTCTCATCAGAAGAAGCCATGGGAAAACCTATAGAAGAACAATACGAATTATTGAAATTGAAATGCTGTTACATGGGATACAGTCCCAGATAAATGTGTTCAGTTGCTGAATTTGCACGTTCCTTTAACAGAAAGCATGTTGTAGCCAATAATTCTTTATTAACTCCTTCTAGCAATATCACTGTGTCATCACACTCAACAACACCTTATTCTGGTTACACCAATTTTTTGATATGGAAGAAAACCCTGTGTTTTGCACATTCTTTTTCCCTGAGAAACGCGTCCTTTGCACACGGTTTTTGAAATTCGATCTCTTTCGCTTTTATAAAAATAACTCCCAAAAGGCAGATCTAAACCTCAGTAGTATTCAGAAGCAGGAAACTGCTAATTTCTAGGCCGTATAGTTGTTTTGTAGGCAGATTTAAAGAAAGCGTTATCTATCTTCTGTCTTCTATACATTGTCCTGCATGAAAATGCGATGTCTGGATCTCCATCCAGATCCACCAGGCCGATTTTAACGTGACGTGGCATGATTGTAGATCTTCAAGACCCGGTTATAGGAAACACCATTGAGATGGACCCGAGTGGGTACAGAAAGCCACAACTGTAACTGCAAAAATGCGTACAGATACAGAAACTTGGTGCAGGCAGCGTCTGGAACATGCACCATCAATATTACTCAGTCGACGCAGCGCCATCTAGCGATAATTTTTTTTCTGCCCATGATCTGTTTATGGCAGTGATTAAAGATGTCGCCCGTAATTCAAAAGTTTTGAATGCCCAAAAATGTACGCTTACCTTACGGATATGGATACGGTTCCTATAACCGGCATTTTCGAATCTCAAGTCACACGGCGATCCTTTTCATGGTTTAGTAGTTAATGTACTTGTATAAGGACTTAAATTTAGTTGTTTAGCATTGGTAAATATAATTATGCCAGCTTTATTGAACAGCTACTATCGTGACCTTCGATACATGCACTGCAGTATGTCCTAACCTTTGAACTGAAAAGCATGCATATAGAATACTCCACATACACTACGGGCTGAGGAATGCAATATTCACAATGAAACTGCTGTCAGAATAATAATAAATGATCTTCTAACCACTTTGGTCCCTACCCAAAAAACAGACAGTGAACAAACAGGTACAAATAAAAAAAATGACTCGATTTACTACAATGCCACAATCGTTAGTGAACTCATCAGAAGAAAAAAGGAGTAGTGTATCCAAAATTAATGTGGATGAGTTGTTAATAGAAACCAAACAAACTAAAAATCAGGAATTAATGGTAGAGGCCAATGGAGAAAATGATATGCGCAAACCATTGTTTAAAGAACTTGTTTCAATAGAAGATCTAAAGATATTGGGTGTAAGCAATGAACGGAGCGGAAAGGCTAGAGAACTAGACCGAGAACGGAGCCATAACTAATCAGCAAGAGCCAATAATAATAACAAACTGGATCAGCGATGAGGTTCCTGCATGTGGTCTATTCCGGTTAAGAATAAGCGATCCATACGTCTGAGATTGGGGTATGTAGATGATAAATGCGACTGTGAAACGCTGGCGAGTCTTTTACGAGAGCATAGCCTCAATGTCTCTGAATGCGGTAGATGGATTACTCGAGCGGGTTCTGTCTCCCCGTATGTTTTTCTGAGAGTTGAAGATATTTCGTTGGAAGACAGCCTAAAGGAAGACATCTATTCGACCCTATTATGGCCCGAATCCTGTATTTAACACAGATTTTTGGAGAGATCAGAAGTTAAATGGGAGGCCTAGCACGCTGTAGAAAAAATAAAAATAGATCTAAACAGATATATAAAATAAAAGTAGCATATTTAAATGCCCAATCCTTGTTTTCAAAACTAGACGATTTGCAAGTTTTAATTCAGACCAACTCAACTGACATATGCTGTGTGACGGAAACTTGGTTAACACCTTTGTGTGAGAGTGAAACTATTGCAATATCAGGATACAAAATCTTTAGATCAGATCGTCAAACTAGAGGAGGCAAAGTACTGATCTATGTTGAAGAAACGATAGCGACGCAGTTATTAAATACCCGTAGTATTAACGGTATGGAGTTTATTTCGGTGAAATGTTTAATTAATTTAAATTGGACAGTTATTACACTCATTTATCGGCCATTATGTATAGCTATGGGCAATTGTATATCAGTGATTGGGGATTTAAACGAAGGACATAAGAATGTGGATATTAGGGGATTTCAATTGTAATGCCCTTTATAGTACCAGCGATCTCTGCATCTTAAAGACTAATACCTTAGCCCTAAGACTAAAGCAAATAGTCACCAAACCAACGAGAATAACCAATACATCTGCAACTCTAATCGACCATATTTACATTCCTGAAGACTGGACATATAGTAATCAATGTCAAATAACTCTTCCTAAATTTGATCATAATATCATTCTTGTCACACTAGATTTGCTAGAAATTTTACAGCAAGCAGAGAATAATTACCCAAAGACTCTTCCATACTATAGCAATTTTGTGAGAGAAGAATTTCAAAAATATCTTGACCAATTTGGGTTCAGTGTATTTAATGGAATCGCAGATGTGAACCAATATGTAGAAATTATGGATTTTGTTGTAACAAGTGCTGCTATTTCGGCGGGTTTTAAATACAAAAAAGGTAGCCATCAACCCATAAAGCGCAACAAATGGTGGAATCGGGAGCTATTGGGCATTTGGAATGATAAAAAGATCGCCTATAAAAGATATTTAGAACAAAAGGATTTGAGTTCTTTCAATTTATATAAACAAGCAAATAGGAAATTTAAAAGTGAAACTCGAAAGGCCAAGAGAGAAGTAGTTACCCATTATGCACAATCAAATCAAATTTGGCAACTTATATGAAACAATTGTGTAACAGATAAACCTAAATTACCGTTTGAAGAATTCGGTAATTATTTAGAATGGATTAATAATCCAACAAAATTACCACAGCCAGACAAAATCATATACTGTGAGGAGAGTATAAGTGCCAGGTCCCAAAATCCAGAAATACCAATGGAAATAAGTTATTCAACATTGTAAAAGAGGTATGAATTAAAGGTCATTGCTTCCCTCTAAACATTACGGACAAATTATTGAAAAACTTTAATTAAACAGGGTATATAATGATTTAGTGCTGAAAATTGCCAAAATCTATCCTGTATACAAAAAAGGTAACTCACTTAGGATGGAGAATTTTCGCCCAATATCGACATTATCTTCACTTACAAAAATAGTAGAAAAAATGGTATTCTATCACCTGGTTGAGTACCTATGGACAAAGATTCCAGAACAGCAGAGAGGTAGCCGTCCAGGCCATAAACTCATCTGGACCCCAATGGAGATATTTTTCAAGGCGGTTGACACTCTTGATCAAGACCAACTGACAACAACCTCTTGTCCACAAAAGAATTTTATTAAGCATATACGTATTTCGAACTCATTGAGTTCATTATTCAATGCCGATACAGAGTTTGGTTGAATTACAGAGAATTTATATAAGGGCTGGAGTGGCCATTATCCAATAAAAAGGTACCAAGTAAATTACAAAGTATAAAAGACCAATGGGGGAAAAGCAAACTCTAAACATCAGAAGCGCAGACCTAGTAGAGATACTTCCTCCTGGTCGCGAACAATCGTTACAATCGATATTCGATATTGAAATTTACAATGAATAAAATCAAAAAAGTTAAAGGTAAACAAAGATACAAAATTAAGAAATACAGAAAATTAACTTTACTCTTTAAGCAATTTTATAAGTGTTGAATCTCCTATCGGGCCTGCGTCTCCGTTCAGTAACAGGTCGGGGTCCTTCTTGGAAATCTCCAACGTCTCATAGGCGTCCAAAGCGTTCCTGTTTTTGACCTGTCTCAACAAACGGCAGTCTTGTAGAAGTATGTCGTGTCCGGTGTCAAGCATATGCTTGGCCACCGCTGATCTATTCGGGCGGCCGAACCTGGCGTGGGCAAAATGCTCTCCGAATCTAGTCCGGACATTCCTGCAAGTCGCCCCTCGGTAAACTTTCTGGCATACACTGCAGGCGATTTCGTATATTCCAGATTGTGATAGAGGAGGTGTTTGGTCCTTAGGGTTCCCCAAAAGATTCCTCAGGACATTGGGGTTTTTGTACGTCAGGTCTATATCCACTTCTTTGAAGATCGTGCGTAATCCTGCTGTGAGGGTCTTGTTGTATGGAATCGATACTCTATACTTGGGTGTCGTGGTGTTGTTGAGGGTGGTCGATTCTCTAACCAGCTTTACAAAACTCCTTCTGCGTACCAAATCGTGTACGAGTTTGGCGTCGTATCCGTTGTTTTGCGCTGTAGTCTGTATGTGTTTTATTTCTTTAGCAAATAAGGACGTGATCAACGAAGTCGTCACCCTTTGTAGGATGTGCATTAATAACAACTTTCTTCAGTTCAATGGAGAGGTTTACCGTATGTCAGCAGGAACCCCCATGGGAAGCTGCCTTAGCCCCATACTAGCCGAAATCTTTATGAGAAAATTTGAAGCCAAGCTTGCTTCCTCCGGACAATACTTCCCAAAGATTTGGTACCGTTACGTCAATGATGTGTTCGCTGTCATCGATACCAACGAGATAGAGGTACAAACCTTCCTCGAGCACATCAACAGCTTCTACCCATCAATACAGTTCACTGTGGAAATGGAGGAGAATTGCTCTATACCCTTTCTTGACCTTAGAATCATACGAAATAACAACAAGCTCGAATATGACATTTATCGAAAACCCACCCATACTGATGTGTACATTCACCGTGATTCAAATCACTGCTGGAGCCAGAAGCTAGCAGCGTTCGTTTTTATGGTGGACAGAGCACTAAACACCCCTCTATCCAAGACCAGATTTGCTAAAGAAATAAAACACATACGGACTACAGCGCAAAACAACGGATACGACGCCAAACTCGTACACGATTTGGTACGCAGAAGGAGTTTTGTAAAGCTGGTTAGAGAATCGACCACCCTCAACAACACCACGACACCCAAGTATAGAGTATCGATTCCATACAACAAGACCCTCACAGCAGGATTACGCACGATCTTCAAAGAAGTGGATATAGACCTGACGTACAAAAACCCCAATGTCCTGAGGAATCTTTTGGGGAACCCTAAGGACCAAACACCTCCTCTATCACAATCTGGAATATACGAAATCGCCTGCAGTGTATGCCAGAAAGTTTACCGAGGGGCGACTTGCAGGAATGTCCGGACTAGATTCGGAGAGCATTTTGCCCACGCCAGGTTCGGCCGCCCGAATAGATCAGCGGTGGCCAAGCATATGCTTGACACCGGACACGACATACTTCTACAAGACTGCCGTTTGTTGAGACAGGTCAAAAACAGGAACGCTTTGGACGCCTATGAGACGTTGGAGATTTCCAAGAAGGACCCCGACCTGTTACTGAACGGAGACGCAGGCCCGATAGGAGATTCAACACTTATAAAATTGCTTAAAGAGTAAAGTTAATTTTCTGTATTTCTTAATTTTGTATCTTTGTTTACCTTTAACTTTTTTGATTTTATTCATTGTAAATTTCAATATCGAATATCGATTGTAACGATTGTTCGCGACCAGGAGGAAGTATCTCTACTAGGTCCGCGCTTCTGATGTTTAGAGTTTGCTTTTCCCCCATTGGTCTTTTTTATTTTGTAATTTACTTTGTACCTTTTTATTGGATAATGGCCACTCCAGCCCTTATATATATTCTCTGTAATTCAACCAAACTCTGTATCGGCATTGAATAATGAACTCAATGAGTTCGAAATACGTATATGCTTAATAAAATTCTTTTGTGGACAAGAGGTTGTTGTCAGTTGGTCATGTCGTTATCCACAGTCCTTTCCAGTTTCTCAACTCTTGATCAAGGCAGGAAATTTATTGTCGCCCAAAGCAACATCTCTAAGGCCTTCGATACTATTTCCCGCCAACAACTGCTTTACGATCTTGAAGCTCTTGGAGTGACTCAGGATTATTTGGATCTTTTCAAAGACTATTATCAGGATAGAAAGAATATAATTAGCACACAACCTATGGTAAGCAATACCTCTGAACAAGGAATAATCTAAGGCTCCGGACTAGGCCCGCTTCTGTACGCGGTTTCCACTGCCTCATTGTATAGTCATCGGTTTAACTTGAACCTAGCCAGCTATGTCGATGACAATTTTTTATATGCGCCGTATTCGTTACAGGAGCAAGAAAAAATTACAGAATTACTACAAGAAGATCTGGAGTACTTAGCTGAATGGTATTCCCAAAGAGGCTTAAGTCTCAATCAGGATAAGACCAACATCATGAAGATATCTAAAGAAGAGTTAAACACTACCTCCATTAAGATACTAGGGATCACGTTTGACTCAAACCTTAAATTTATGGAACTTATTGACCAATTAATAACCTCGCTTCGCCGTAGAAATTATCTGGTAAAAAGGTTGAGAACTTTTTTATCTATAACGCAAATATGTCAATATTTTCATACGGCAATAATACCGCAATTATGTTATGGAGCCATTTTCTGGACGTGTACTTCGACGGTAAATATTAAAAGATTGACACAATTATAATACTATCATCCGGACGGCCTTCAGATTAAACAAGCTGGAGTCAGTCACGGTAGTGTGTAATAAATATAAATTGCCAACGATTACAACTATTTCTAAAGTAGCTCTAACTATGGAATTGGCAGAAGCAATTCGTAATACAAGCCATCCTGCTGCGTTTGTTGCTCGTTGGTTTAAATCTGATTCCAGTACCTGTAATACCAGACGATATCTTTTTGAATTTCCGATGGTGATTTCAAACTTTAGAGCAAAGCGGTTTCCATACAGTGCCATTTATATATGGAATGATCTGCCCTTTAATATTCGCTCTATGGTTTCACAATGTGTTTCCCCTTATTGCAGGTCTGCATGTTGTCATTTGAAGAGAAGCTTGAAACATCATTATGCAAGCATTTCAGTAACTTGGTAGCTTTTGCCGATAGAGTCTGTGCCTAGATATTATTTTAACTCCCTGTTTAAACGAAGACTTTTATAGTTTGAGTAGTACTGTTCGTTTTAATTGTTCGAAAAGCAGCAGCCGCCATCACATTAGAACTGACAGCTGTGCCACCTACCGGACAGTCTTGCATCAGCACATCAAATATTGGCCAGGGATTTCCCGACACTTCGGGAAATGGCCAGCGAAAAGTAGCATATACACTGGCCATTTCCAGTACATTGGACATTGGCCACATGCTTCAGCCAAAGTGCAAAATGGCCGACCTTCGGGCTTTGGCTGTAACATATATAAAGTTAAAATAAACATTTTTGCAAATCAACATTTGATGATCTTATTCCTACTCGCTTTGCTCAAGCATGCTGCATTAATCTGAGGGTGAAATCTGTCATCAGTGGGTACTCGGAATTAATTATAAGACTTAAAAGTTTTTGGAGGAAAGAAGAGTCAAAAGGTAAACGGAGAATACTTATTTAGAACCTGAATTATTGCAGACACACAACCATATTTAAGCTCGAAATTGAATAGTATATTAACACAGCATAGAATATCTTAAGTATAATTTTCCAATTTAATTTAATATTGGTGCGAATGCATAAGAAACTCTGTGTACCAGGTGTGGACTTGATACACTAATTTGAGACTCAGTGAGTACATGACTTGAGACCAGTCAGCCAACTTGTAACACTGAATACTAGCTTCATGTGACAGTACCGAGACAGTGAGCCAGTTGGCTAACCTCTTGTCCGAGATGACTCACACTGAGGATCAATGGGCCTTTGGCCCTGGTCTCCTCTGTAGAACATCCACTATCGCCGGAGGTTGTGCAAATTATTCCCAAGTTCTCTAGCGAACCATGGCGTGGTAATAATGATGCCTTTCTCAGGGCAACAACAGGGGGGAGGGAGTGTTGACATTACCTGTTGCCTGGTGGTTACATCAAAGCTCACAGTGCAGGCCATGCAAAGAGCCCGAGAGTATGAGTTATTCACACTTAACGACTTCACAGCCCTACAGACCTACCTGACTAGCATTTTCATGCAGAATCCTCCAAGCCACAGTGAACTCTGGACAAATTATACGGCGCTACATAGACTACCCAAGAGTGTGGTGTGTATATATGCACCTTTTTGCATCAGTTGCAGACACGTTACAAGAAATACACCTGGTGAAGGAGGAGGTCCTACTAGAGTGTTTTGCAGAGGTCTTTTATCACAATACCATCTACCTTTCCTCTTCCTGAATTCCTTGCCAATCAAGGATGCGGTCCACAAATGTGGAAACCATACCGTAACCAGAAGATTACTTGAAGAAGATCCGATCTCTTCTGTTTCAAATTCACTCTCTTCTGCAATCTCAAGCAAATTCAATCGGTGGACCCAGATTCCACATATGCTTTTACGTATGGTGACACAGGTCCGACACCCTGGGATGATGTTGCCGTGGACCTGCACAACAGCAGTAATCCAGCAAATCTGCCAATATACAGTTAGTAGATAATCTCCGCCTTGAGTGCACGTAGAGGAGGCGTTGTCCAATTGTCAATAACGACTTACTGAGTCTTTTAATCGTTTGAGAATGATTTTTTCACTATATGTTTTAGTGTTTCACAGCAGAATGATTGAATGAATGCAGAGATAAGCATGAAAACTCATGAGAATTCAATAAATCTATGGCATAGAAGACTGGGACATCTTCATTATGATTATTTGAAGAAAATGGAGCGTGAAGATTTGGTATGTGGATTAGAAAGACTTGTAGGAATAGAAAGGAAATGTGAAGAGTGTATAAGGGGAAAATTCACAAGATTGCCATTCAAAGAAACAATAGTGGAAAAAGCTTCACAAATTTTAAAAAGATTGCACGTAGACTTACACGGATCAATATACAATCTATTGGTGGTAGTCAATATATAATCGTAGTCGTTGATGAATTTAGTAGAAGAATCTTTGTAAAATTTTTGCATAGAAAACTAGTGGCTGAGGAGTTAAAAGAAATAATCGAGAGAACGGAAACAGAGACAGGGAAACTTGTCAAAATAATTAGATCGGACAATGGGACTGAATTTATTAAGCATCATTAAGAGAGTATTACAAACGAAAAGGAATTAAACACGAGTGGTTATGATATAAATGACTTATATTTTTTGCACATATAATCACTTGTGAACAGGGGCATGAAGAAAATTACACAGGATGAATATTGCACTTGAATCTTTTTATTTTCTCCACATCTCTCACTTTTTTCACAGAACACAACTCAACAATGCTAAAGCGAATGCATGCGCACTCGCGCACGTATTGCATAAGGATTTGCTCCTAACTATGACAATTGCTCGGAAAGAAAAACAAATTAAAATTGAAATAAAATTACTGTCTCTTTCGATAAAAATAAAATTTAACACTTTTAAATTATACAATAAACTTATGCTTAACCATATCCCGCTCGCCTTGAACTTGCTTCAATCTTCACTGATTGGTAATGGACATAGTCGGGAAATGGCACGTTTGGTTATACCATGCTTTGTCTTTAAGGTGACGACTCTCACAATACCATCGTTGCCCGGATGGGTCTCTATGATTCGGCCAAGTGGTCACTGCAGCGGCAGTATATTGTTCTCACGGACAAGCACCAAGTCACCAGTAGTTAGATGATTGCGTTTTTCAGACCATTTGTATCGTTGTTGGAGTTGGGTCAAATACTCATAGTGCCAACGCCTGTTGAAATTTCTGTATCATTTTCCATCGGGATAATCCCGTGGTTTTCACCTCTTGCAAGTTCTCCTCTGGAATGCTGACTAGTGGTTCTCCAATCAGGAAATGTCCCGGCGTAAGTGCTTCCAGATCACATGGATCAGAATATACCGCTCTGAATGGTCTAAAGTTCAAACAGGTGAGGAGAGTAGTCAAGTCTTCAAATGTAAGCACAGTGGTGCCTGTAACTTTGCGCAAATGCTGCTTTGCCGACTTGATGTTAGATTCCCATAATCCTCCAAAATGAGATGCATAAGGCGGTATGAATTTCCAAGTGATTCCTTGATGTGACATTTCATCTAGAATAGGTTGATTCAATGCACTCTTGTGTAGTAATTGATACAATTTCTTTAATTCCTTGTGGGCACCATGGAAATTCGTGGCATTGTCACCGATTAGTTCTCTGCAAATTCCTCGTCGAGCACAAAATCTCCATAAGGCAGCTATAAATGCGTCAGCTGTAAGATCGCTTACTAATTCAATATGAACTGCCTTCGTTGCCAAACAAACAAAGAGAGCTATATATGCCTTCCAAGATTTGGCTCCACGTCCTTTAGAGGCTTTGACGTAGAAAGGCCCCCCAAAATCTACTCCTGTTCTCAAGAAAGGTCTACATTGTCTCACTCTTGAGGTAGGTAAATTGCCCATGAATGGATGATGTGATGGGCTCGATCATGAAAATAGGTTAAACATTGGCGAGTATAGTGACTAACAGAACTTCGGGCGCGGATTATCCAAAATGTTTGGCGCAAGGTCGACAGAAGCAATTGAGTACTAGGATGAAGTAATCTCTTGTGATAATATTCCACAATTAGTTTCGTTAGATGGTGATATTTGGGCAACAACAAAGGATGCTTGGTTTCAAAGGGTAAAGTTGAATTCTTCAATCTCCCTCCCACTCTAATACAGCCCTCGTCATCGATGAAAGGAACTAATCCAGCCCAATGATGATTCAATTTCCTATTTGTCGACAATGCATTCACAAGTTCACTAAATACTATTTGCTATATTTGTTTCACAATTACCATAATGTTTCATTTAATTCTGCCATTGTCAATGGTCCCACACGTCTGGATGTTGCTGAAAGGGTCCTGCAATTAAAGATGAATCTTCTACAAAAGGCAATGGTTCGTTGAAGTCATGTCCACGACGAGAATTTCTCTATGATGTGGTGCATCTGAGTGGTGATCATTGCACTTGTTGGTATTTTACGAACCTCCAGGTGTTGTAGTGAAGGAACCGTAGGTTGCAGTGGCCAAGCTGCTTCTGCTTGTACAATTAAGGTTGGGCCATGCCACCACAATCCTGTTGTCAACAAGCATTTAGGGTATACACCTCGAGAAGCAATATCTGCGGGATTGTCCTTGCTAGGGATGTGCTACCAAAACAGGCGGTATAAGATCTTGAATTTCGGCGACACGATTTGCCACAAAGGTTTTCCAACGTCCTGGAACACCTTTAATCCAGTCAAGAACAATAGTAGAGTCTGACCACGCCCACACATTTGATTTTAGCATAGGTAGATTCTGTACAACTCTGTTCATTAAACGGGCTAGGAACAATGCTCCACACAATTCCAGTCTAGTTAATGAAGTGGGTTTGATAGGTGCTACACGAGTTTTCGCACATAATAAATGTGTTATAACATTGCCTTGTGACGAAATTGACCGTACATATATGGCGGCCCCATATGCCGCTTGTGACGCATCACAAAATCCATGAAGTTGACTCATTGTTAGAGTATCAAAACAAAATCGTGGCACTCTCATCTCTTGAATGACCGGTAATTCTTTTGCAAGATGCATCCACTTTTCTTGGATATGTTCTGGAAGTTTATCATCCCAAGAAACACCACTAAGCCGCAGTTCCTGTATTATGATCTTTGCAAGAATAATCACTGGTGCGACCCAACCCAAAGGATCAAATATCTTCGAAATGTTGGATAGTATGGTACGCTTTGTTGAATCCTCATTGGTTATGTCCACAGTCCGGTATCTAAAAACATCCTCTTCTGTATCCCAATGTAGCCCAAGAACACGGGACGTCTCATGTGGTGGAATTAATAATGCTGCTGTTGTAGCATGTTGTTCTACAGGAAGTCTAATTAAAGCTTGTTTGTCATTGGAACACCACTTACGCAAATTGAAACCACCTCTTTTCAATATGGCATTAAGTTCCTCACATAGTTGTTGGGTTTCTTCCAATGTTTGATCTCCGGATAGGAGGTCATCCATATATAAATCTTGTTTTATGACATCGGTGGCCCTGTCCAAGTTTGAATGCTCATCCAAAGCCAGCTGCTGTAAGACACGGGTCGCTAAGTACGGAGCTGATGAGGTTCCATACGATACAGTCTTCAACTGATAAGCTTGTACTGAACTATTAACACTATCTCGCCATAAAATGCATTGGAGTCGAAGATCTTCCTCATGTATCAAGATTTGCCTATACATCTTTTCAATGTCTGATGAAACAGCATACCGATAAGAACGGAACCGTAGGATAATATCGAAAATGTCTTGTTGCTGCTTTGGACCCACCATCAAAACATCATTCAACGATGCTCCAGATGAGGTCTTGGCTGAGGCATCAAAGACAACCTTTAACTTGGCAGTTAGGCTATTTTCATTAGCAACGAAATGATGGGGTAGATAATTATTTTGTGAATTAAATGTTACTTCTTGCATATGTCCCAACGCTATGTATTCAGCCATAAAAGCATGATATTGATTTCGAAGCTCTGGATTATGTCGCAGTCTATTTTCAATAGATAAGAGCCTTTTAGTGGCCATTTGATGAGACGTGCCAAGTTGATAATGTGTCTCTTTGCAAGGTAAAGCCACGATGTATCGTCCTTGATCATTTCGACTAGTATTTGTCACAAAATGCTCTACATTTTTTTCCTTCATCAGAAAGAGCGTTCCCTGGGGCTACTTCTTCAAGTTCCCAAAATGAGCGTAACTGCTGTCCAATATCTGTGGAGCAATGATGGACTTGAATGCCAGAGGATGAGACCCGAGGAGTTTGACCGCCCACAACCCATCCAAACTGAGTCTCTTGAATATGAGTGAGGCCATTAGATAGGACTCTTAAAGTGCCCTTGAGTACCTCGTAATAGTGATCACTCCCTATAAGTATGTTGATCTTTCCAGGTGAACGAAACGATGGATCAGCAAGTTGATATTCAGCTAACTCCAGATCATCACCGACATGTACTGGTTGTTTGGGCAACCAGCCTGTTATTGTTTTTATGATCAAGGCATGTATCATGATACTGAAGTCACTGATCCGGGAATGCATCTTTAAATTTGTGGAAGCCTTTGCAATTCCTGCCTGTACTCCATTGGTCACTTCAATCAGGATGTGTGCACAATACCTTTTTACACCGAGAGACTGAGCCAACGATTCTGTTATGAATGACGCCTCTGATGCGCAATCCAAAATACCTCTGCATAAATGGACCTCACCCGCTGCATCTTCCACATTTACAAGCACTGTGGGCAACAAAACTTGTCGTGTGTGATGTCTGCTAACATGCATGGACACTGATGATGTAACCTGATCCGTTACTTGCCCTCCGTAGGATATCTCGCCCACCTCTTCTTGAGCTGTCACTTGATCATAATGTAATAGGGTGTTATGTCTCTTGCCACATTTACGACACGCAGCTTGCATCTTACATGATTTAGCCGTGTGGGATTGTCTCAAGCAATTAAAACACAATGCATTCTCCTTCACAAACTTAGACCTTTCACTTGGCTGTCTACCCAGGAACTGGGGGCACTGGAAGATAAAATGTGTCGCATGACAGAGAGGACAGTCGCTCTTCGATGCTGCATGCACTCGAACTCCTTGACCTGACGACGCCTTGGACTGGTTCCCTCTGGTACCACATTTGGAAGGTGTAGAACTATTATCCAGGATTTATACTGATTAATAAGGAATTTTCTCAAGTCTTCATAAGTCGGCTCTTCACTCAATGTGGTGCGTAATTTTTCCCATTCACGCAATGATGATTTGTCTACCCAAGAAGCAACCATATAAATTAAGATGAGATTCCACTGATCTATAGGAACTCCTAGAGCCTTTAAAGCTCACACATGTTGTTCGGTGGAATTGGACAACTTCCGTAGCTCGGAAGACGACTCACTGTTGATCTTTGGTTGCATACATAGGCCCTCCAAAGGAGCCATTTTTATTTTGTACTCATCTTGGAAATGTTCCAACAAAAGTGTCCATGCCTCTGAATAATTAGCATCTGTTATTCGGACTGATTTGATGATATTTGCCGCTTCCCCCGACAAGGCTCCTTTCAAATACTGAAGTTTTTGGGCATTCGTTAAATGTTCATTTCGATGGACCATGGATGTGAAAAGATCATAAAATTCTGTCCATTCCAGATAGTTACCACTAAAAATGGGTATTTTAAGAGAAGGTAATTTTACATCTACACTTGCCTTCAATTCACTCGCTGGTGCAGTTGGGGTTGGTGAATGTGAATCCGCTTGACTCCTCTCGACGAGTTCCAGGAATCCGGCTGCAGTTGCAAAATACCTTCCTTCGATCTCCTCGAAGTCTCGCTGATGTTTGGTGGAATCTTCTTAATTGGATTCAACCAGAATAGTTGTGCTTATCTGGTCGTATTCCTTCCATGCGTCCTCGAGGGCACTTGCTCAACATTTGATGGTTTACGTTCCTGGTAGGCTGATGGTTTATGTTCATTTGCATTGGCCAGGTACGTACTTGCTCGTGTGATCTTCCCTTTCGCTAATCCCCGCTGTCATATCAGTTGCTCCATGTGTGAAGAAACTGCCTGCTTTCAAAATCACTGTTGACAATGGACGATGTCCACATTAGAAACTGCACATGCGCAGGTGTTTTACTGACATCTGGTGGCTTATTTTGAAAGCGATCAACCGGGTCACCATATGCACTACCAACACTGAGAACTTGAGTTACCTCACAAAATATTCATCTCTGATCCCTCTGATACATTCATTTCTTTTTCTTGACTTAGTTTTCCACAGCCAGATTCTCTGTTTGTATTTCTAGCCTTTGTTCGTTGAGAAGGATTCAATGCAAGCTCAAGCTAAAAAAATTTAAATAATTTATAATGATTCACGACATTTATAAAGTTCATTAATTTCTTCTTGGAATATAGAGCATGCTTTTTTTGACTTTTCTTTTTTGTTTTTTTTTTTATACCAAATTTTATAATCAGCCTTTTGATTATAAGATGTTGCATATTTATTAAAACATGAGATATATATTACAATAAATATTAGAAATGAAGATAAAAAATTAACAGTACATGTATTTTGGGAGTGTATAAATGAAATTTATATGAATTCATATAGCATACTCCAATCGATTTAATACATTGAACAAAGGGGGAGCATATTCCCGAAAGGTCGCAGCATTTTTCCTTCCCTTTTCTATTTGTAACTAGAAATAACCCACCCGATTGTATAATCGTCATTGTTAGATTTTTGACATACATCTCTCTCCATACTTTTTTCTTTGTTCTTCTCTATATATATGGTTGTGACATAGTCCATCGCTGATTTTATATATATGATGATATATGTTTGAAGAGTTTCTGCAATTTAATTTTTTCTTCTCTTTGAATATAACAGGATGCATTTTTTAAATATATCAATTTTTTAAATATAACTATTTCCGAATATATTGGACAAAGGGTAGCATATTCCCGAAATGTTTATAGTCTTTTAATAATGTTAATCTTAAACGTAATTTACACTTCAACTCTGATATAACTTCAATTAATATAAATTATTATATTTCAATCTGAAAACTGTCGTGAAATTAACGGATAAAATATGTAAAAATTAAAACTATTACATCAAAGTGGAATTAAAAGCTGCAGTAAATATATAATTATTTTGATCTTTCAGAAAACAGTGCCATTTTGGTAAATGCAGGTGCTTTACTTTTATAAATTTTGCAGAGAGGCATAAAGCTATTAACGCGAGTCATGCTTTTATACCCGGAATGAGGGTTGACAATGTTGTTACTAGAGGGCGTGCGAGTTACGTGGACATCGTCCATTGTTCACATTCGGATTCCTCTCCACGCACAGGGAATCCGGCTCGAAGGACCAAATGGTTATGATATAAATGACTTATATTTTTTGCACTTATAATCACTTGTGAACAGGGGCATGAAGAAAATTACACAGGATGAATATTGCACTTGAATCTTTTTATTTTCTCCACATCTCTCACTTTTTTCACAGAACACAACTCAACAATGCTGAAGCGAATGCATGCACACTCGCGCGCATATTGCACAAGGAATTGCTCCTAACAATGACAATTGCTCGGAAAGAAAAACAAATTAAAAATTGAAATAAAATTAATGTCTCTTTCGATAAAAATAAAATTTAACACTTTTAAATTATACAATAAACTTATGCTTAACCAACGAGAAAACTACAAATTATTCGCCACAGAGTACTGGGATTGCTGAGAGGACAAATAGAATATTAATTGATAAAGCAAGAACATTATTGATTGATTCTGGATTACCATGTCGATTTTGGGTTGAAGCTATATGGATTGCGGCATATGTACATAATGTGACGCCAACCAAATGAAAAGGAAAAACACCACTGGAAATATGGTCGAATAGAAACCTCCTGTGCAACATTTGTATGTATTTGGATGTATGGCCTATCACCGGAACACAAATAAATAAAGGGAAATTTGATGCACGTGCAAAAGCTGTATTTGTTGGATATTCACCTGATCGGAAAGCTTGTAGAGTTTATGATGTTCAAGAAAAAGTGATACAAGAAAGTAGAGATGTAACATTTGTTGAAGACAAGATGGGACACATTGAAGAAGATGCTAATGAAGATCAAACATTACAAAGATACTGGGCAACAAGAATTAGATTCCAGAAAGAGCAGTAAGTCAAGTTATTGACCATGATGATGAATTAATGTCAAAACAAAAGAAGTCAGTTTTTGAGGAAAATAAACAGGAAATTTTACATGATGAAGCAAGTGATAATTATATAAGAAGAGTAAATAATAATAATTATTAACTGGAGATGCATCTCCAAGCATAGGTAATGATTTTTCAATTGAAAAATGGAAGGAAAAATTCGGCGACCCGGATTCAAACCAGGAACCTCGAATATCATGGCTGATGCCTCTACCAATTGGGCTATCGCAGACACCACGGACAGCCAAGCTGTCTCAAGGTGTCTTAAAGACAACCAAGTTGTCACGGTTGAATGCCCAATGGGAGACGGGAACTTGGCCCGCAGATCGAGAATTTCTCCACTCCAAACCATCAAAAAGTTGATGAACTCACAAGTAAATAATAATAATTATTAACTGGGGATGCGTCTCCAAGCATAGGTAATGATTTTTCAATTGAAAATTGGAAGGAAAAATTCTGCGACCTGGATTCGAACTAGGAACCTCGATTATCATGGCCGATGCCTCTACCAATCGGGCTATCGCAGACACCACGGACAGCCAAGCTGTCTCAAGGTGTCTTAAAGACAACCAAGCTGTCACGGTTGAAAGCCCAATGGGAGACAGGAACCTGGCCCGCAGATCGAGAATTTCTCCACTACAAACCATCAGAAAGTTGATGAACTCACAAGTAAATAATAATAATTATTAACAGGAGATGCGTCTCCAAGCATAGGTAATGATTTTTCAATTGAAAAATGGAAGGAAAAATTCTGTGACCCGGATTCAATTATTATTATTTACTTGTGAGTTCATCAACTTTCTGATGGTTCGGATGGAGAAATTCTCGATCTGCGGGCCAGGTTCCCGTCTCCCATTGGGTTTTCAACAGTGACAACTTGGTTGTCTTTAAGACACCTTGAGACAGCTTGGCTGTCCGTGGTGTCTGCGATAGCCCAATTGGTAGAGGCATCGGCCATGATAGTCGAGGTTCCTGGTTCGAATCCGGGTCGCAGAATTTTTCCTTCCATTTTTCAATTGAAAAATCATTACTTATGCTTGGAAACGCATCTCCAGTTAATAATTATTATTATTTATTTGTGAGTTCATGAACTTTCTGATGGTTTGGAGTGGAGAAATTTTCGATCTGCAGGCCAGGTTCCCGTCTCCCATTGGGCTTTCAACCGTGACAACTTGGTTGTCTTTAAGACACCTTGAGACAGCCTGGCTGTCCGTGGTGTCTGCGATAGACCAATTGGTAGAGGCATCGGACATGATAGTCGAGGTTCCCGGTTCCTTTTTCCTTCCATTTTTCAATTGAAAAATCATTATATAAGAAGAGGTCGCAAATGTGGAGATACCAATGACGTACTGAAAGAAAGAAGGGAACGTGACAGAAAGGAAAATGAACAGGAACGTTTGAGACAAGGAGTGAGAAGTTCTTCTAGAGAAAGGAAGCCAAATCCTAAATATGCTGTAAATATAATTCAGGAAGAAGAAGAAATTCCTAAAAATTATAATGATGTGTTAAGATCAAAATCTTAATGTACATGAAAAGAAGCTATGGACAGAAAACTTAATTCGTTACGAGAACAAGAAGTGTGGCAAATAGTAAGAAGACCTAAAGACCAGGATATCATAAGAAGTAAATGGATTTTTTCAATTAAAACAAATGAAGGAATTCCAAAATATAAAGCTAGACTGGTAGCTGATGGATCCAGATAACGAACAGGAAGAGATTATGACGACTCTGTCATGAAAGCAGAATCGTTCAGGGTATTCTTATACAGGGTGAATACAAAAGTCTGAACTCCCCTTTTATTTTTTGAACCGAAGCAGATATGTCAATTTTGATGAATCCAATGAATAGGAAGTTGTGGGTGGCCTATCCCATGGTGCAGTTTTCATCATCCCAAATATGCAAATTAGGACACATTCAAACCCTTTTGTATTCACCCTGTATATTGCTGCTATGAATAATTATACAGTGAAATTGGTTGATGTTGAAACGGCTTAGCTTAATGCAAAATTAGAAAGAGAAGTACTTATGAATGCACTGGATGGCTTGCAAATAGATAGAGAACATATTTTAAGAATAACTAGAAGCTTATATGGATTGCCTGAGGCTGGAAGATGCTGGATCAACAAGTTGAACGAATCTTAAAAGATGTAGGATTTAAAAGATGCAAAGCTGATCATTGTGTGTTCATAGGGGATAACGATAATAGTTTTGTCGCTATAGGAGTTTACGTGGACGATTGTCTAATTATAGGATCATCTGATGAAGTCATTAAAAGATTGATTACCAAATTAAAGAAATATGTCAAAATAAGAGAATTATTGGGGAAAATAAATTTTTTGAATATGGAGATTGAAAAGGAACTAGGAGGATATACACTGAAACAAGAAAAGTATATCCAAGAGATACTCAGAAGATTTAATATGGAAAATTGCAATCCAGTGAGGGCTCCCAGAGTATTAGGTGTTAAACTTGATGATTATGAAAATTCACCGAAAATAGATGAAACGTTTTATCAAGAGATTTTGGGAAGCCTGAACTATCTAGTGACTAGCACATGACCGGATTTAGCATACACCATAAGTAAAATGTCACAATACACAAAAGATCCAAGAGAGATACACTTTCAAGACCTAAAAAGAGTATTACGTTATCTTCAGGGTACTAAAAACATGAAACTAAGAATCACAAAAGATAGAGGAGTGCTTATTATAAGTTGCGATGCTAGTTGGTGCACAACGAAAGATTCATAGTCGTTTAGCGGATATACTGTGAAAATTGGAAATTCGTTAATACGAGGGTGGGCTGAAAAGTAATGCCTCCATGGCTGTAACTTTTTTATTTTTTAACCGATTTTCAAAATTCTTTTTGTATCTGATACTCACATTTCTCCTCTATGTAATGCACTATTCACTTTTCGACATAGTCCCCATCCCTTTCCACGCATCGTACCAACGCGTGACTAGTCGGGTGAACCCGTCGGAGAGGAATTTTGAAGATCGGTTAAAAAATAAAAAAGTTACAGCCATGGAGGCATTACTTTTCAGCCCACCCTCTTATCTTGGAAAACCAATAAACAACATATGGTAACATTATCAACGATGGAATCAGAGTTTATGAGTATTTACGATGCTGTGTGTGAAGGATAATGACTAATAGGACTGCTAGAGGAATGGGTCAAAATGAAATAATACAACGACCAGTGACGATATATACTGATAGCAGATCCGTACTGGACTGGAATAAAAATCCAAGAATAAATAAGCATAAAAAGCATATTGACCGGAAGTATCATTTTGTGAAAGATGAAGTTATGAAAGGTGAAATGGAATTTTATCATATGAAATCGAGTGAACTGGAAACAGATATAATGACAAAAGATTTTAGTGAAAGTGTAATGAAAAAACATTTGCATCAATACTGAAGGGTTGGTGTGCACTGGTTAATATTTTTCTTGATTTTTCCTCTTCATACAGGTCTGTTCTCTGCCACTGTTCTCTGCTAGAACCACTGTGATTTTTCCTCTTCACCCACTGTTCTCTGCTAGAACCTCAAAGAGCCATACAGAGGGTTGATTCAGATAAAATGAGACGACTTTGCAGTTCTGTTACGATGGTGTAATACCATGGTGCCACCATCGGTTGTGTTCGATGTGAGAGCCACGTTGTTGGACTATCGCCCGGCACCGTAATTTCCACTGAAGTAGGCTGAGTTTGAGGGACTCCATGGGAAGTTCGTTCCACACCTGCTGACGCATTTTCCATAGACCATCAACGGTTCTTGGTCGGCAACTTCCGAGCCGTTGTTTCAGGAGACCAAATCCACAGAAATCTATCGGTGATGCGCCAGGAGATTTTACAGGCACATGAGAGAAGGGAATAACTCGTATGCCCGTCTCCTGTTCCATCTTCCTGTAGTAAGCCAAAGACGACTTGGCAGTGTTTCAGTCACTCAGTTGTGTGACCGCACGCTTTATGACGTCACTCCAGCCCAAGATTGTCATGAATTATTCTGGAGACTGTTGCCTGTGAAATACCTTTCCTTTGGGCTAGACTTCTCTGTCTGGGGCGATTTTCTTTCAGCACTTCAGACCGGATTTCTCGCACCACCTGAGCTGGGCGTGTTGGCTGGGGCTTGTTTCTGGTCTGCTTCTCTGCTCGTCCACGTTCATTAGATGGTCGCAATTTGTTCTTTTTGATTATTCGACCCACATTAGCTTTGGATACCACAATACCATTTCGTTTGCATAATTCCACAATGCACGAAAGACTGAAGTTAGCGTCGGAAAGGCCAAACATATACCCTTCCCAAAAAGCTGTGATTTTGGAAGCCATGTTTCAGCACGAAATGTCCCAAATAACAGCAACAAGTGTATACAAAGCTAATCCCCATGAATAGTGGACGAGTCATGCAAATCACATTCCGTCAAGGTCATACGCGGCGTTTAAAGTCGTCTCATTTTATCTGAATCAACCCTCCGTATTTTTGTCGTTGATTGTAAAAGCATTTTCCTGCACTTTTTCATTGTTTGACAATAGTGTTTTATTTATTTTATAACAATGTTTAATATCAAACTTTCGATATTGACACAAAATTATTTACAGTACTGTGTTGTTAGCATATTCCCAGTTTTCAGATTAACTTATAAAATTAAGATTACCACACTGTATTCAAATAAAATAATACAAGATAATGTAAAATATCCAAAAAATGGCAAACTTAACAATCTTCTCAATAACTAATACTTAAAGCATTTCTTCATTTCACTAATTACTAAATCATAATAGAACTTAAAATAGCAAGATTAAACTGAAACTGATAAATGCATTACTTTCTTAAATTTAAATTTACAGTAGAACACCGATTTTCCGTTGTAATGGAGGAGAAGGGGGTGACGGTTATTCGAAAATGATGGATTATCCATTTTATTTAAATAAACAGGATTAATAAGGTAGGTATTATACACAAAAGCATAGTGGCCTATAAGTAAATACATCTCTATGTTAACTGTAAATACAGTGGTCGCTGCTTAATGTAGTTACCTTTAATACGGCCACTCTCTTTTTATGGGCACTCCAGCTCGGTCCAGAAGTTTCTAACTGTTTCTTATGTAACAAATTTTCGCTTTATATGGCCACACTCCACTTAATATGGCCACTTTTTTTCAGAGGTAGTTCACAAATTCTACTTTTTCATCTCATCTTACTCCGGATAAATGAACACTGCTTATAATACCCACTTTACATTTCCCTTTAAGCCAATGAGCACTGCTGCCCAAAATTACAGACTGTACTGATTGGTCAATTACGTGTACATAAACTCTGTACGTGTGAATGGAATTCAGAACACGGCATCCTTTTGTGAAGACACCGGGCTTTCGCAGCAAAAGTAAGTGATCAATTTTTTCTTTTTTTTACACAATAGCTTGTATAAATTGTTTTATAATTTCTTTGAATTTGCACTAAATTCCTTGTTTCCTTGGAAATTGTTTCCTTTAGAACGTTTGTTAAGTAAAATCGTTTCCTGAAATTTGAGTTGGCAACACTGGATAGGTTAGGTGAAGAGAAACGGCTCAGAAGAGAAAAAGATGTGATTTATCAACAAGTGAAAAAGTTGAACTTTTGAACCGGTTTTATTCAATGGAGTGTAGTTTAATTGGCTAGCTCAATGGAACAAGCATCTTAGAAGCGAAGACAAAAAAATTGGTCTTCTAACTGACAACTGCAGCGCCAATGCTCATGTGCCTGATGACCTATCCCATATAGAAATCATACGGCTTCCATCCAACACAACTTCAATAATGCAGTCTCATGACATGGGCATCATAAGGACAATGAAGGCCGCCATAGGATCATGGAAACGCTCGAGGACAGTAATGTCTGACTCCTAGCAAATGAAATTGTTAAAGAAAATAACAGTGATGATGATGAGGAATTAATTAAACCATTGAATGGAGAGGCATGTGCACCATCCAAACAGCTCTTCAAATGAGTGGCTATGATAAAATTGATGACTATTCAAAGTTCGAAGTAATGTTCTTGATTTTTTAAGAAGGTAAGGTTGTCAAACGAACATTAGACAATATTTTAAATAAACTATTTTGACAAGATACTGTACGTGCAGAAATGATTATTTACGTAAACAAACTTGCCTAGATGTAAGTACAAACACATGCTGGACTTGCTGGATAAAAAAGTACTTTTGGTAACCTCGCTTAAAATGCCCACTTAAGCATGCTCCCGAGGTGACCATAATAAGCAGCGACCACTGTAATCACTGTAACTTAAAACTACCTTCCTATTGACGATATTCGTGAAACGGATACTGAGGGTACTGCCAACTTCTGTTTTCAGGGTTTCAGGCTACTGCTTGCAATGTTATTGGTTGATTCGTGACAGTATTGAATATTTCTTCACCGGAAGTAAGTTGTACCCAGACCGGATGTTTAAATTTTGAACAAGGTGAATACTGTACTACAAAAGGGACAGGTAGCGGCATTGAGGCAAGGACATCTCCCACGTGGCAAAGAAGGGGTAGCTAACGGGAAAAGCACCATCGCACAGGATACCTGGCGTAGTTTCATTTTGCTATAGAGGATGTTTCATAATTGGTGTTCCGTCTTTAGGTCCAAATAACGACTCAAGGGGAACAGATTGGGGAAAAATGACACATGGGGTCTAACCCCTACCCCTACAAAATTAAAATTTTCAAAAATTTACCCCTTCACCCCCAGGGACGCAAAATGTTTTATTCTGAATTAGGGGACACTAAAACCAAATAATCAATATTCATTTTCCCCCAATCTGTTCCCCTTGAGTCGTTATTTGGACCTAAAGACGGGACACCAATTATGAAACACCCTATATATTTTGTTCATATATTCATGAAAAATTTTAAATATATATGATGGAAAAAATAATTATAGAAGATGACTGTTAATCGAGGGACGGAAAATCGAGGTTCTACTGTACCATATATTCTTGGATATAGGTCGCAAAATTTTATACCCAATTGTGACTGGAAAAACTGGAGAACAACCTTTATGTGAGCTCAGCTAAAACTACCTATCGATGGGTTGCCTATTGATGTTGATTGTTACCAGGTTTTGCCATGTTTGATTGATTAACAAACAAGAAGTTATTATATTCCACATAAATTTTATTAAATTAATATCTATTTATTATTGTTAACAATAATCATCTTTAAAAAATTATTTATCTTTGAATATTTGTAAATATCACTGAATAATATCGAGAAAACTATCTTTGATGGAGATATAAACGGCTTTGCATTACTTGCAGTTATTTTGAATAAATTAACGAACGATTTACCTAATTCTCCATCTTCCAAGCAATGGCTGTGTTCATGAAATTAACTTTTTCCACCTTTCTGTTAAAAATTCATGATGTTTGTGGAATCACCACTTTTTCCACTTTTTCACATTGTCCCACCACACTTTTTATGAACTCGGGAGCAGTGAAATCCCGAAAATTTTGAAACAAGGGAAAGCATAATAATGATAAATTCTCTCTGTTCAATTTATTCATTATTTGAAGGTGTCAAACGGAATGGGGAGATGAAATCTCAATCAAATGTGAGTTTAATATGGGAAACATGAATTTGGATCCGGTTTAAATGCTATTAAAAGATTTGTTCTCCCTCAACGATACTTGGATTTCTATAACGATTATGATTAAGCTTATTATTCCGAACCTTTTTAAACATTTTTTTCATTAATATCTGAACATTTATTTTTAATGCTATTATTTAATTATATCATCTCCATTAACCTATGATTTTTTAAAATAATTTCGTGAAAATCCTGTGAAATTTGAAAGTAACTGTAAAACATAATAATGATAAAAATCTCTGTTCAATTTATTCAATAATTTACAGTATTAAATGGAATGGAGAGACGAAACAACTATTAAATGTGAAATTAATAGGGAAATATGAATTTGGCTTCTGTTTAAGCTGTGACCAAGTAGTGAGACTATCACCTGGTGTTGTAATCGGGACGGGACCTGTAGCGCACACATGTAAAGACCAGGTGGATGAGCGGGAGGACAGTGGTATTTCAGGATGGGACATTGATGATGCAATTCCAGAGGAGAGAGAGAATGAACGTTTTGGTCACAGTAAGGATGAGGGTTTTAAAGGGTTTTGGCAGACTTGTTTCATGATGGCATTTACTTTTTTTGTTTTGAAATTAAAGCTTAATACAGTGTTTGAATTAAAATCATCAGTCATGATGATCTGGTTTGAATTTTAAGGGGAAAAATTATGTGCCAAAATTTACTCTAAATTTGGGGTGCAACCCATATTTGTATGTGACCTGTATCTGAGAATATACGGTAATAATACTGACTACATAATTTTAAAATATGTTCATCAAACCTTTTGTAGCCTCATTTGCAAGTCTGTCATAAAAGGCTTGAAATCTTTGGCTACTTCATGTCCTTGGTGGTAAAATGTTAACCAACCATACATGAATCCTAAAATCTACAATTTAAAAAATAAAAAAATATTACTTTGATATACAAAATATAAATGTCTAAAACTGCACTCATAGTATAAAAGTAAAGTGAAATATCAGTAAAGGGTTCTACAAAAACAAAACAATTCACATGGAGACTACAGAAGGTCATTCACACTTTATGGAAACTACATTAAAATCACTTTTACGTCCCTGCAGATCCATCTATGTGAATAGGAATTATGGGTAAGAAACGTCTAGAACATACGCACACGCAGGTGAGATTATTATTTTTTTTTCATGTAACGATGCCACAGAAAGTGGACCACTGGTTAGAAGGGTACGTCACTACCCTTTCCAAGGAGAATTACTCGTACAATCAAATAGTACAACGTTGTAAACAAAAGGTCTTGCCATTTCTAAGAAAGAGGACTTCAATATACTCAATTCCTGCGGTAAAGTCGATCTACAGAAAGAATAGGTCAACTTCCCAAGAAAGTGAAGACCATGGATGTCGTTCAAAGAGTACGAAAATCCCCCAACACAAAAAAGTATTGCTTTGAAACTAGGAATATCGACCGCAACTTACTTACTAACTTACTTACTTTTCAAACCCGCTTATCCTGAGATCCTTGAACTTCCCCACCTTTCTCAATGGGGCTCCCCTAACATGGAAAGCGCACTGAGAAGGCTGTCTTGAAAGGACCAGAACCTCAGTCTTAGCCACACTGATCTTCATCCCAGCTTCTTCACATTTGGCTGCAAACTAGTCTAGTGCATGCTGAAGGTTAATGCGAGAAGACCCAAGGACGACAAGGTCGTCAGCAAAGAGCAACCTCTCCACCAAACAGTCGTCCACACAAACAGGCTCATCGCCTCGGGTGCCCCTGTCTATCCAGTCCATGAAGATAATGAACAAGAGAGGCGACAGTACGGAGTAATATTTACTCCCATGGTGAACAGTCTTGACTTAATGCCATTTATCTGGACACACATCTCAGAGCTTTCGTACAGAGACATGATAGCAACCAGTAATTGCCCATCCACTCCATATTCTTGCAACACTTGCCAGGGCTTCTCCCGAGGAACTCTGTCATATGCTTTTTAGAGGTCCACAAAGCAAGCATAGACCTCTTTTGCATACTCCCATAATTTCTCAAAGATTTGCCTTAGAGCAAAGATGTGATCCGTTGTGCTTCGGCCAGGTCGGAAACCAAACTGCTCGCCCGACAGTTTGGAGTCTACTATTTCCAGACTTCTCTTCACCAGACACTTATGCCCGTATTCAGAATGAACGCTCATAATCCTGCTCTTGCTTCAAGACCATTGTTGAATACATATTCTGTTTTCAAAATGAGCATTAATGCTCACTCTCTTACTCTAAGTGTTTGCTTACGCTAGTAAGAGTGTAAGCAAGCACATGAGCATGAGCAGTAGTAAGAGCGGTCGCTCCTCTTTTGAGAGTAAGCTAGGGGGATTCGCTCAATGCTCAATTTGACGACGCCATTAAGCTTCAAACTATGCATGTACTGTGTAGATTACAGTCTTTAGAGGGAGAGGAGAGAATTGAATAATTATTACGCCCACAGCGAAGTTTCATTCAGGATCGCTCCATACTCATGCGACTACTCAACGGTCCTTGCATTTGCTCATGCTATTACTCAACGCTCAAAGAAGTGATTGGTTAAGTAAGCATACTGAATAGGGACAGGAGCAAATGCTCTTACTATTGCTCTTGCTTACACTCATGCAAGTAAGAGCAAGAGTATGAGCATTAGTGCTCATTCTTAATACGTGCTAAAACATTTTGGGATAAAGATGAGGGTAATAAACGGGGAATAAAAAGTAGGCCTTAAAAAGTCAAGGATAAGTAGGATGAAGAGATGGGTATAAGAATGGGATAAAAAGTATCCCCCTCAACTTTTTGTCCACTTTCATACCCCCTTTTATTCTCCTATATATAGGGTGGTCGAGTTAAGTGAAGACCGTGTAAAATCTCGAAAACTATGCTTCAGATCAAAAAATATTTAGAGTGAAATTTGTTTTGTTTCGAAGGGGCCTATCCAATGATACCAATATTGACCCCGAGAAATCCTAACAGAAATCTTAAAAAGGAAACCCATTTTTTTATTGCCAATTTGGATTCTCCAGGAAAAAATACATTAATCTGAGCTATGATTGATATCATTTTTTTTCACAGACAATGCTATAATCGACAAAAATCGAAGCGGGGTACACGAAAGTTCAAAAACGAGAATGTCTCGAGAAATACACGTCGGATCAAAAATGTGTTGAATTTTTTTTAAAAAACCTATCCAACAACACCAAAATCCATCTGTCCCCCCCATCATAGTTTTTGCCGAAGAATCTGAATCTGCATTAAAAATTAAAGGTTCCAATATTAGATTTCAATTTACCCCCACCCCCTGGGAGTGAGGGGGCGGTCGATTTTTGTGCAGCTTTTTTTTAAAAATATCGAACCCGTATTTTATGATTTTTTTTTTCCATCAGACATATATTTCTCAAGATATTCCAGTTTTTTAACGTTCGTGTACCTCTCTTCGATTTTTGCTGATTATAGCGCCATCTGTGGTAAAAATGATATCAAATGTAGGTCAATTTAACGTACTTTGTTCTGGACAATCCAAATCTGCAATAAAAGATAGGGGTTCCCTTTTAAGATTGCTTTGTATCCCCTACCTATTCCTACGGGGTGTGGGGCCAATTCTGGTATCATTGGATAGGCCCCTTCGAGATGAACAAATTACATTGCAAACTTTTTTGATCCAATGCGTAGTTTTCAAGATATTTCAATATCTTCACTTAAATCGACCACCCTGTATAGTGGCACAATTTTCACTTACTCAATTAAATTTGAAAATTCCACAAGTTGCCCTTTATATTTCACAAAAAACATTTTTTTTTTGCAAGTGTCTTTTTAATTCAGAACTACATATTTTATTTCACAACTTGTATTTTTTATTTAAAATACATTTTAGCATTCGCAAAAAGCTATAACTCTTCATTTCTTACTGCTCTCTACCGGCTGTATCCAACAAATGATGACAGGAAACAACTTATGTGGATCAGTGGTTTCCTGTCGTCATTGTTGCATTTCTTCCACAGTTTTTGGCTCCAACTACATCTCAAGTGTATCCATTAATTGCGATGTCAAATTGAGCATAGAGCGAACCCCCCAACCTCACTCATCACTCGTACTCAATTGTTATCAAAAGAGGAGTGTCCGCTTATGCTAAATCTGTGAAGAACGCATTCTGAATTAGAGGACGCTCTTACTTAGCTCATGCTCTTGCTCACACTCTTACAACTGCTCTTGCTTACACTTAGAGCAAGAGCAATTGTAAAGGTGTGAGCAAGTGTGTGACATGAGCGCTAAATTCTGAATACAGGCCTCAAAATATTTTATCTCCACCGTTAACCTCTTTTTTATCTTCAACGTATATCCCCACTTTTCAGTTACTACTTTTTAACCCCACATTTTTTTGGCCATTTTTATCTTCCACTATTACACCTACAATTTATCCCACCGCTTTTTATTCTTCATTTATCTGCTGCTTTCTATCCCTTTTTTTAACTCTCAATTTTTATTCTTTACATTTAAGGAAATCGACCCCCTAAAAGTAAGCATTGGGGATCAAAAGTAACCCTCCAGCCGCATTAACTGTTCACAAGCCACATTTTTAATTAAACAAAATGTACCACACTCAGCCGCTTACGACCACAGCACAATGCAGCCGAAGTAATCACAGCAGTTTTAAACAACTGCCACTCCTCTTCAACAGTACGACGATCACTGGGTAGTTCTTTGAAACTTGATATGTTATCTCCAGTGCCTCCCATTTGATGCGCCAAGTTTGTACTTTTAATTTTGTAAAATCCAATAAAGCATTCGCAAGAACCTGTATTTGTTAGAATTCAAGCGCAATAAATAGATAAACACAGGATACGTTTTACTACTAAAGGAACAACGTTTATTCCATGCAACTTGCTTGAGAAAATCGGGGAGGAGAAGAGAAAGGGCAGGAATAACAGGTTCGCAGCAAAGAAAATAACAAAACAATCTGCAAAATGTAAAATGTAATAAACTTAAATAAATATTATTTAAATTAGGATACACGTATTAATTATCAACTCATTCATATGATAAATAAACGAAAAACGGAAAAC